>JAKUCV010002688.1:335977-460430 GCA_028386065.3 Turnera subulata | reverse complement strand
TAATGACATACATATAACGTTCCATATAGGGTTCTTATGTGGGTCGGTCCAGTCCACAAGTTCTCCAACTTGTACCCGTATGTAGAATTCATATCACATATAAATTCTCAACATACGCTAGTCTTAATTTATTATTATAACCCATCCGTAATAATAATCGACTAGGGACATTTAAGAATATACATATCAAATATATATACATACTAGGGTTATAAGTATGTGCAAGCGTTTATCTCATAGACGATACTCATTGGAATAACCTTAAAGTGTATGTACATGACTATAAATAAGCATCCATGATTGGCTTTTGTGCATATTACTAACAGATTTCCCATTTCAAGCTAAAATCATACCAAAACCACTCTTACTACTAAGGAATGATTTAACTCTGATTTTCCACGAAAATTAGGGTTAAATTTGTCTACAAGCAAGGTGTTAATGGGCTGTGCAACTCTGGAAAAAGTCCATATTTCATTAATTTGGACCCTTACATTTATCTTTTACCCAAGAATAAATCATCTCAATATAATTGGGTTTAGAGAATAAACAAACAAGCCCAAGCTAATGAATTAAAATGCATTTTTAGCAATTCAATCCTTATCATATGTTTTTATCCTATGATTAAATCATCTTATTAACCCTAGGGTCTAAGCACGTAAAGGCCTTAATTACTATAATGCATGAATTCTACTAAAAATAAAATTCATCCATACTTCAACCCAAGACTAACTCATCTTGCTAATCTTATGGTTCAAACATGTCTAAAGCCTAATTTATTAGAATTTTCATGGGTCAAATTTGGGTGTTCACAATCTGTTTTTCTGCTTACTGTGCGAAATGCATTCTAAGGGGTAATTTGTAAGCAAGACTTGGTTTAGTTATGCTGGGTACTCAAGTCTAGGATTAGATTTGAGGATAGGTTAGAGCTTAGCTTATGAAAAGCTTGTAAATGTTAGAGCTTAGCCTAGAAAAGCTTGTGTTTGTAACGGTTATGGTTGATCCTGCAAAAACCTAAGTATAGTGAGAGTTTGAAATCCTAAGGGAAGGAACCTTTAGGTAGTGGAGGTACCTAATGAGGGGGAACCATTCTAAATCACCTGTGTCAACTTCTCTCTCTGCCTTCCTTACTCGATTCTTACTCTAAGTACTTATCTCGCATAACAGAGATTTGGTTTCTCAAAAACCATATCTCACTGTCCGAAAAATTTTAATGCCTAATTCACCCCTCCCCTCTTAGGCACTTTTGGGCCAACAACTCTTGAATGTTCTTAGTTTGGTTTACGAAGATGCCACCTTCAAGTTGTTTCACTTGAAATCCTAGAAAGCATATGAGTTCACCCATTATACTCATCTCAAATTCACTGTGCATAAGCTTCTCAAAATCTTTACAAACAGAATCATTAGTAACACCAAACAAGATATCTTCAACATATATTTGCACAATGATCACATCATTTTAGCGTGTTTTAACAAACAATATTGAATCAACTTTTCCTGTCCTAAAGCCTTTGGTGACAAGATAAGTGCTTAATTGATCATACCACGCTCTTGGAGCTTGTTTCAACCCATATAATGCCTTTTTAAGTTTATACACATGATCACGATGTTCATGACACTCAAAACCGGGTGGTTGTTCAACATAAACTTCTTCCATAATAAAGCCATTTAAGAACGCACTCTTAACATCCATTTGGTATAATTTAAATGATCCATATGATGCAAAGGCAAGCAACATGCGAATAGATTCTAATCTAGCAACAAGAGCAAAAGTCTCATCATAATCTATACCTTCTTCTTGGTTATAATCTTGAGCGACTAACCTTGCTTTATTTCTTACCACAATGCCGGATTCATCAAGTTTGTTTCTGAAAATCCATTTTGTGCCAATGACTGGATATTCTAGAGGTCTTGGAACCAACTCCCACACATCGCTTCTTTTGAACTGATTTAGTTATTCTTGCATTGCATTGACCCAACTCTCATCTTGAATGCCATCTTGTGCATTTTTTGGTTCAACTTGTGACAAGAATGCAAGATGTGTGTTCACATTTTGCATGGAGGACCCTATGGTCACTCCTCTGGATATATCACAAAGAATAGCATCAGTTGATAGTCCTCTAGGTGCTTTGACATTTCCAGGAATTCGCTGTGAAGTTGATGCATGTCCAGTAAGATTTGGTTTTTTCCCAACCAGATCTGGCAAAATGTCATGTTGTTATTGCGATGCATCATAAGGAACTAATACAGGTAGTTCCTCAACCTTTTCATCATATGAGATATCAATATTTACAACCTGTGGTTGAGCTTTAGGAGTAACATCTGCATCTTCATCATTACTAAGATCACAAGGGTCAATTTCATCAAAAACAACATGCATGAATATCTGTCACGCACCCGCCTAAGCATGTCCGACCAGGCACTGTGTGCACCAAGCCGTGCCACAAGGCACCCCAAGGCCTATGCTCGAACACATAGAAGCTAATTGCCTTTGCCTAGCGGGTTACTAACCAAAACACGAGTGCATTGTTAATGGAAGCAAAACAACATTCGCAAAGGCAACAGAAAATAATAATTAAGTAAACTCATTTATTAAGGCATATCCACTAATGTTATAAAATTCTTGCTACAAGGGACACTACCCTTATAATCTAACTTATAACCTCTTTAGCAAATAATTAGAATTTAACAACCAATTGAATGACCATCACGGCTATACCCATCGACCTACTGCCCGTACACTCAATCTCGCACCTACAAGACAAGGGGAGGAGGGGGGTGAGTATAAAACTCAGTAAGCAAATGTGCACACAAGCAATAACCACCCGAGGCATGCAATGCATAGCAAACATACCACCAATAGCAAGGTATCCGGTCCTCAGTGATCAGGCCCACGGGTAAGCCAAGTGATGTACTCTGAGCCTACTTGCATGTCTTGGCAGCCCTGCACACATGCACAACCGAATCCCACAGCCCCACGCACGAGGCATAACCGAATAGCCAACAATGTGCATATGGCTTGCTACCGAGGCACACACAGCGCCCTTCGTAGCACCACCCTTTGGCCAAGCGGATCCCACACCGCAATGACCCAACCTGTCAATAATACCAAGCGGGAATAATCCTCCGCAAGGTTCCATAACCTGTCACGTGGCGCACATCACAAGTGCTCACCAATCTCACGGTATGTACAAGCCCCCGGCTTGCACTACCCACATGATCCATTGGCCAACGATCTCCATGAATGCAATGATGCAAATGCAAATGATGCACAGCCCCTTGGGCACAACTAGTAAGCCAACCATAGGCAAATAACCATTAGCAAATGCACCATAGGTGCCAAAAGCAGGCAAACCATGCAATTGGGCCATCTGCCCAGCAAGCACATAGTAGCAACTATCACAAGTACGCATCATCTACTTACCTAGCAATTTGGCACAACCATACCAATCTTTCCTTCCCTTTGGAGCCCTTGGACATCCTGGAATCATAAAGCCCTGATACACACACGTAAATTCATATTATAACTCAATCACAGTAACTATAGTATGTAAAGCACAACTCAACTTCAACATACCATCCTTACACTAACCCGGGCAGAAACTGCCCTCAACCAACAGAAGGGTCATCACGAAATACAAGGCCTCTACAGGCTGAACCAGCTTTGGGCTTCAACATAAGAGCTGTAGCCCTGCCTCTTATTTTTCCGACGCCACCAAGAACACCCCAATCTGAGGTCTATAGCTCCAGATATTCCTTCAACACCAAGACTAGGTCAAGCAGCAGGACTGCTGCAGATCAGTCCTCTTTGAGAGAGCATAACTCATCCAATTCTGATCCAAGTCCCACAAACTCGGTGCCATATGAACTATATTGATGTTAGCTAATCATACGCTTTGGTTTCACTCAATTTCAATCGGTATTTTGGCCAAAATTCTCATTTTAGTGGCCAGGGGTCAATCTGCCCGAGAGCAGAACCCCTTAAGCTCACTCTCCACCTTGCCCCTCTTTCCTCTCTGTCTCTCTTTCTTTCTCCTCTCCAGGCTGAGCACGAATTCTCTGTGATAAGTGAGAAGGAGAGCTGCTTTTTTACACCCTTAAATCAGATCAAGTAGGTGACTAAGCACCCTTAGCCACCTCTTGCGAACTTGGTGCCACCTCATGCTTATATCCGGTCCAATCAGCCCATGCCACACAATCACCTAGCTTGTACACCCAAATCCACCAGCACCTTATTCCCAAGCCACTTGGCAAATTACACATTTACCCTCACCGAGCCCAATTGTGCACCGACAGCACCCCGGTGTCCCCGTTGTGCACCATTTCGTGCCAACTCGAGCCAACGGGTACCTCCCTTGGGCAATTGTGCCTCCAATGCACTAATTGCACCTAAGTAATACATTCCTAACATAATCCAACATTTATTGACCAATTAAATCAAGTCGAGTACTCGGTACCCCCTAAACAGGCCGACCGTGCCATCGGGTCACTACGAACCCATTTGTGCACACTAGGCCTAGCCTATGTGCACCATTACTCTCAATCTACTACCGGCACATATACCGAGCCATAACCAATACTAACCTGTACACATGAAATGTGAGCATCACCCACAAGATACCAAATACACGATTTAACTAACACGAATGTCCCCGAAGGACAAGTAACACCCAACTAACATCATATGAGTATCCCTCTAGGTACCTAGGTGTACCTGGGGTATCACATCATCCCCTCCTTCAAGAATTTCGTCCGCGAAATTCAGATGTTACTGTATCCTTGCAGATAACATCAACCCGTTTATGTAACTCTCAATCATCTTCCTAAATATGCTCATATGCTATTCTATTATTCCTCATTCTTTCCAATATATATCTCAACTGTGCTACTCAGCTGTTAACTCAGTCCAATGTATCTCCAAACCATTTGCCTCGAAATACACTCTTGAGTTCGACCTCAACTCCTTAATGTCTCCCAAGCTTGATACTTACAATGTACAATCCTCACATATCCTTATGATCATATCTCACATCAACCCGTTTCTCATACCTTGACGACTCAATCGGAATCTTATAGATTCTAGTTCTATCAACTACTTATCACTCCTTGCCACGATACAAATGGAAAGACTAAACAATACTTGCATATTTCTTTCAAAATAATACAAAAATATTATAAATAGAATATTTGAGAAATAAAAAGTTCAGTAAAGCTTGAATATTCTCACATCAAGAGTGGAGTCTCTTTGCTTATTTTTATTTTAGGAATTTTCTAACAATTGTAGGTAGTGATATTTGCTATTGTGATTCATATTCCTTTGTGCTTTGATTCTTTGTTGTCTAGCACCGAGAGATTAGGAGATGGAGGGGCTATCGCGTCCTTCTGTTGTCTAGCATGGATTGTTAGGAGGTGAAGAACAACGGTGCATAAAGTGTGCACGATTGGTGGTGATTTGAGATCGGGACAATCTTAGATACGAAGGTGCTTCTAGGGCCGGCTAGGTGTGTTGTCGTATCAATTTTGGTAGCGGAGCTCAGGTTTTCAAATCAATCAACTATCCTTTAATTTTTTTGTGTTTATTGTTTCTTTCTGTCGAATTATTATATATATTAAAAAAAAGTGTCGAGTACTGTTCATCGTACTGTTCATCGCACTATTCATCGTACTATTCATCCCTGTTACTATTTCGGCAGCAAATTATTAAAAAAAAAAGAAAAAAATTCGGTTGATTTGTTAATAACCAGATTGTTTTGCAGGAATTCGGGAAAAGTTCTCACCCGAATTGAATCTTAAGTTTTTCTTTCAGTTTGTTGTATTGATAGCGGATTTCTTGCATTGGGTGATATTGTTTCATATTGCTTGATCGACCCAAAATCTACACATACAAATTGTTCTTCTTGTGTGTGTGCTTTTAGTTCTTGAATTGAGTTAATCGTGCCGCTAGTTTTTTGTGAAGCTTGTCGTTTTCTTGTTAAGAAGTTCATTGATTCTATTGAATACGTGGCAATTTGTTATTATCTGTGATTTGTTTTTGGATCCTAACAAATAAAAACCTATCAAGGGACAAGAGAGTGAGTGAAACACAAGAGAAGGTGAGGTTATTTTTAAGGAAGTCGCAGTCACCAAAAAGCCATGAATCGGAGAGCAGTCGGCAAGATGGGCAAGGGGAATCATTACAATGGAGGGCAATGAGAGAAGAGGTAGTCCATTTCAACAACAAATTGCCCGAAAAATCCGACGAGCTAGCCGAGTTCAGACGCACACATAGAGACGACATGGCGGAGCTGAAATGCTTACTTGCAGGTTTGGCCGTCCAGGGAGAGCAGCCACCACGAGACCAACAGCAGCAGAAGCCCTCTCTATGCCAACACTAGCAACAACCGCCATTATTCGAGGAACCAAGGCAGCGAGACAAACCGCAGCCAAGGGGCGAGATACCAGAACGTCGGGAGCAAGCTGAGCCTCAGAGGCATTTGGAAGGAGAGTTTAAAAAAGAGGTATGAGAAGAGGAAGAGTGGCAGCCACGTCACCAAGGCTATGGACGAGGTGGCAGAATGCCGAGAGGAAGAGGAGGCTATCAGAATCAACATTATGGAAGGAACAACGACTGGGAGCCATTCAACAATGTCGATGCCAACATGAACAACATCAAGATCAAGATACCTTTTTTCAGGGAAGAGGAGATGCAGACGCTTACATTGAATGAGAGCAAAGAGTTGATATGGTTTTTATTTGTTATCACTTTTCCGAGGAAAAGAAGATTAACCTAGCTACTCTTGAATTTACTGATTATGCTCTTAAATGGTGGAACAAGTTTTTGTTGGGCAGGCGTCGTGCAGGACAAGGACCCCCTCAAACATGGGCTGAATTGAAAGGCATCATGAGGAGAAGATATGTACCGAGCTACTACCATACCGATTTGCACCAGAAGCTGCAAACCTTGAGGCAAGGTACACGAAGCATTGATGAGTATTATAAGGAGATGGAAGCACTGATGCTTCAAGCGAATACAGAGGAGGAACCTCAAGCAACCATGGCACGATTCCTTGCTGGAATGAATTAGGAGATTGCTAATGTCGTGGAGCTGCAATATAATCTAGACATTGGAGAGGTTATCGAGAATGCAATCAAGGTGGAAAGGCAGCTGGAGGTATATAAAAGCAGCAGAGGTTTTCAAGGGCCCTATGTCACATCCAGTTCTTCCAATTGGAATCAACGAAGATACACCCGAGAAGAGAAGCCAAGAGAGGAAAAGACAAGACTGGCTTACTACAAGCCAACCCCAAAGCAAGCCAGTCGACTTCATCCTCCACAACTATGCATCGAGATGTGAAGTGCTTCAAGTGTGCGGGTACTGGCACATTGCTTCCCAGTGTCCAAACAAGAAGGTGATCTATGTTAGGGAAGGAGAGCTATACCCAGATGATGAGGAGGACGAATCATGTGCTAACATGCCCGAACTGGAGGATGTTCCGGTGGAAGATCGATATGTGCAAGAGGCACCAGCATCTATTCCTTTGCTCCACATGACCAGACGAGTTCTTAGTGCACAATTGAAGGAGGATGAGACCGAGCAGAGGGAAAATATCTTCTACACCAGATGCCATGTCGATGGTAAAGCATGCAGTGTGATCATCGATAGTGGGAGTTGTGCGAATGTAGCCAACAACTTGATGGTGGAGAAATTGGGATTAGCAAGGTCGAAGCATCCCCACCCATATAAATTGCAGTGGTTGAGTGACATGGGTGAGATCAAGGTGACAAAACAAGTTCTTGTTACTATGACCACTGGTAATTATACTAACAAGATTTTGTGTGATGTTATTCCTATGCATGCTTGTCACATTTTACTTGATAGACCATGGCAGTATGACAAGCGTGTATGGCATGATGGCTACAAGAATAGGTACTCCTTCTCCATGGGTGAGCAGAAATTTGTGTTAGCTCCATTGTCTCCACAGCAAGTGTACTATGATCAGAAGCACTTGGAAAAGAGTGCTGAGACAATGAAGCAAGAAAAGGCAGCCAAGCTGCAAAACAATTGTGAGCATGAGAGGATAGCTGAGGGCTCTGCAAAAGGAGAAGGTGTGCAAAAGGTTGAGAACCTTGAAAAAGGAGAGCTGAAACAAAAAGAAAAACAAAGGAGTGAAGTCGACACTGAGGGAGAGAAAAGGGGAGCCAATGTCGACTTGGAGAGAAAGAAAGAGGGGAAAAAGAAACAGAAGTTCTATGCAAATGTGAGGGATTTTAGAGTAGCATGGGCGGAAGGAAGGATATTTGGGTGCTCTTGTACAAGGGCGCTTATTTTTCTAACACTGACCTTAATCCTGATATTCCTAGTTCTGTTGTTTTTGTTTTGCAGGCTTTTCGGGATGTGTTTCCAGAGGAACTGCCAAAGGAATTGCCGCCTATTCGGGGCATAGAACACCAAATTGATTTTGTTCCTGGAGCACAAATCCCAAATCAGCCAGCATATAGGGCCAACCCCGAGGAGACCAAAGAAATTCAAAGGCAAGTTGATGAGTAGCCTGCAAAGGGGTTGGTGCGAGAGAGTTTGAGTCCATGTGCAGTACTAGTGATTCTAGTGCAAAGAAGGATGGCATATGGCGTATGTGTGTTGATTGTCGCGCAATCAACAAAATAACAGTTAAGTATCGCCATCCTATCCCTCGACTTGATGATATGCTTGATGAATTACATGGTGCATGCATATTTACTAAGATTGATCTCATGAGTGGTTACCATCAAATTCGTATGAAAGTAGGTGATGAGTGGAAAACAGCATTCAAAACTAAATATGGTTTGTATGAATGGTTGGTAATGCCGTTTGGTTTGACTAATGCACCTAGCACATTTAGGCGATTGATGAATCATGTATTGAGAGCCTTCATAGGAAAATTCGTGGTTGTGTACTTTGATGACATACTTATCTATAGCAGTAATGAACATGAGCATATTGAACACCTTAGATTAGTATTGGAGGCCCTTAGGGCTGAAAAACTATTTGCTAAGTTAAAGAAGTGTACATTCTGCATGGATGGTGTTGTTTTTCTTGGTTATGTTGTGAGTTCCAGGGGAATCGAAGTCGACCAGGAGAAGGTACAAGCCATAAGGGAGTGGCCGACTCCTACAACAGTCTCACAGGCAAGGTCTTTTACGGGCTTGCTAGCTTTTACAGAAGGTTTGTGAAGGATTTTAGCACAATTGCTGCACCTTTGAATGAGATTGTTAAGAAAGAAATTGGGTTTAAATGGGGACAGGAGCAGGAGGATGCATTTAATACTTTGAAGGATAAATTATGTACTGCTCCTATTCTTAGATTGCCTGATTTTAACTCTACCTTTGAGGTTGAATGTGATGCCTCTGGTATAGGCATAGGAGCTGTTCTTTTGCAGGAAAGGAGGCCAATCGCATATTTTAGCGATAATTTGAAGGGTGCACTGCTGAACTATTCGACATATGATAAAGAGTTGTATGCACTTGTGCGGGCGTTGCAAACGTGGCAGCATTACCTATGGCCCAAGGAGTTCGTGATCCACACCGATCATGAAAGTTTGAAGCATCAAAAGGGCCAAGGTAAACTGAACAAAAGACATACTAAATGGCTCAAATTCATTGAGACATTTCCCTATGTGGTGAAATACAAGCAAGGTAAGGATAATGTCATAGCTGATGCATTATCACGAAGGTATGCTCTTATTACTTCTCTTAGTTCGAAACTAATGGGATTTGAGCATATTAAGGATTTGTACAAATCTGATCATGATTTTGCTTCTATCTATAATGCTTGTGAACATGCTGGGTTTGGTAAGTTTTACACTGATGAAGGATATTTGTTTAAGGAACGTAGACTTTGCATTCCAGCTTGTTCAATGAGAGAATTGCTTGTTAGGGAGTCTCATGATGGAGGCTTAATGGGACATTTTGGTGTTGCTAAAACACTTGACATCTTGCATGAGCATTTTTATTGGCCATACATGAAGAAAGATGTTGAGCGAGTTTGTGTAGGTTGTGTTCCATGTAGGCAGGCAAAATCGAAAATGCAACCTCATGGGTTGTACACGCCACTACCAGTTCCGGATAGCCCTTGGACTGATTTGTCTATGGAATTTGATATTGGGTACCTCGGACCAAGCGGGGACATGATAGTGTATTTGTTGTTGTTGACAGGTTTAGCAAAATGGTGCATTTTATTGCTTGTCATAAAACAGATGATGCATCTCATGTTGTTGACTTATTCTTTAGGGATGTTGTGCGATTGCATGGCCTTCCTAAAACCATTGTTTCAGACAGGGATTCTAAGTTCCTCAGTCACTTCTGGCACATGTTATGGGGTAAGTTGGGGACCAAGTTGTTGTTCTCGACGACTTGTCATCCTCAAACGAATGGATAGACTAAAGTGGTAAACAGAACTTTGAGATCTTTGTTGCGTGCTGTTGTGGGTAAAAATTTAAAAACTTGGGGAGAATGTTTGCCTTTACTTGAGTTTGCTTATAATAGGAGCATACATTCTTCTACGGGATATTCACCTTTTGAAATTGTCTATGGTTATAACCCACTAACCCCTTTGGATTTGTTGCCTTTACCTGTTAATGAGCTTGTGAGTGCAGATGGGCAGCAAAAAGCAAAGTTAGTGCGGTCTATTCATGAGAAAGCTCTACAGCATATTGAGACAAAGAACAAGAAGTAAGCTCAACGAGCTAATAAAGGGCGCAAACTTGTGCGGTTTGAGCCTGGCGATTGGATCCAGATCAATCTTGTAAGCATTGTTGCCAATGCGTTCCAGAACTTGAAATGGTCCATCACCACGTGGATCCAGAAAGTGTACCCAAACCCAATCGCCAGGCTCAAACTGTGCAAGTTTGCTTCCTTGATTAGCTCTTTGAGCATACTTCTTGTTCTTTGTCTCAATATGCTGTCGAGCTTTCTCATGAATAGACCGCACTAACTTTGCTTTTTGCTGTCCATCTGCACTCACAAGCTCATTAACAGGTAAAGGCAACAAATCCAAAGGGGTTAGTGGGTTATAACCATAGACAATTTCAAAAGATGAATAACCCATAGAAGAATGTATGCTCCTATTATAAGCAAACTCGACCAAAGGAAAACATTCTCCCCAAGTTTTCAAATTTTTACCCACAACAGCACGCAACAAAGATCCCAAAGTTTTGTTTACCACTTTAGTCTGTCCATCCGTTTGAGAATGACAAGTCATCGAGAACAACAACTTGGTCCCCAACTTACCCCATAACATGCGCCAGAAGTGACTGAGGAACTTAGAATCCCTGTCTTAAACAATGGTTTTGGGAAGGCCATGCAATCGCACAACATCCCTAAAGAATAAGTCAGCAACATGCGATGCATCATCTATTTTATGATAAGCAATGAAATGCGCCATTTTGCTAAACCTGTTAACAACAACAAATACACTATCATATCCCCGCTTGGTCCGAGGTATCCCAATAACAAAGTCCATAGACAAATCAGTCCAAGGGCTGTTCGGAACTAGCAGTGGCGTGTACAACCCATGAGGTTGCACTTTCGATTTCGCCTGCCTACATGGAACACAACCTGCACAAACTCTCTCAACATCTTTCTCTATATATGGCCAATAAAAATTCTCATGCAAGATGTCAAGTGTTTTAGCAACACCAAAATGTCCCATTAAGCCTCCATCATGAGACTCCCTAACAAGCAATTCTCTCATTGAACAAGTTGGAATGCATTCCTTAAACAAATATCCTTTATCAATGTAAAACTTACGAAACCCAGCATGTTCACAAGCATTATAGATAGAAGCAAAATCATGATCAGATTTGTACAAATCCTTAATATGCTCAAATCCCATCAATTTCCAACTAAGAGAAGCAATAAGAGCATACCTCCGTAATAATGCATCGCCTATGACATTATCCTTACCTTGCTTATATTTCACCACATAGGGAGATGTCTCAATGAATTCGAGCTATTTAGCATGTCACTTGTTCAGTTTACGTTGGCCCTTTAGATGCTTCAAACTTTCATGAACGGTGTGGCTCACGAACTCCTTGGGCCATAGGTAATGCTGCCACGTTTGCAATGCCCGGACAAGTGCATACAACTCTTTATCATATGTCGAATAGTTCAGCTGTGCACCTTTCAACTTTTCGCTAAAATAAGACATTGGCCTCCTTTCCTACAAAAGAACAGCACCTATGCCTATACCAGAGGCATTACATTCAACCTCAGAGGTAGAGTTAAAATCAGGCAATTTAAGAATAGGAGCAATACATAATTTATCCTTCAAAGTATTAAATGCATCCTCTTGCTCCTGTCCCCATTTAAACCCAATTTCTTTCTTAACAATCTCATTCAAAGGTGCAGCAATTGTGCTAAAATCTTTCACAAACCTTCTGTAAAAGCTAGCAAGCCTGTGAAAAGACCTTACCTGTGAGACTGTTGTAGGAGTCGGCCACTCCCTTATGGCTTGTACCTTCTCTTGGTCGACTTCGATTCCCCTGGAACTCACAACATAACCAAGAAAAACAACGCTATCCATGCAGAATGTACACTTCTTTAACTTAGCAAATAGTTTTTCGGCCCTAAGAGCCTCCAATACTAATCTAAGGTGTTCAATATGCTCATGTTCATTATTGCTATAGATAAGTATGTCATCAAAAAACACAACCATGAATTTTCCTATGAAGGCTCTCACTACATGATTCATCAATCGCATAAATGTGCTTGGCGCATTAGTCAAACCAAACGGCATTACAAACCATTTATACAATCCGTATTTAGTTTTGAATGTTGTTTTCCACTCATCACCTACTTTCATGCGAATTTGATGGTAACCACTCATGAGATCAATCTTAGTAAATATGCATGCACCATGTAATTCATCAAGCATATCATCAAGTCGAGGGATAGGATGACGATACTTAACTATTATTTTGTTGATTGCGCGAAAATCAACACACATACACCACGTGCCATCCTTCTTTGGAACTAGAATCACTGGTACTGCACATGGACTCGAACTCTCTCGCACCAACCCCTTTGCAAGTAACTCGTCAACTTGCTTTTGAATTTCTTTGGTCTACTCAGGGTTAGACGTATATGCTGGCCGATTTGGGATTTGTGCTCCAGGAACAAAATCAATTTAGTGTTCTATGCCACAAATAGACGGCAATTCCTTTGGCAGTTCCTCTGGAAACACATCCCGAAAATCCTGCAAAACAGAAACAACAGAACTAGGAATATCGGGATTAAGGTCAGTGTCAGAAAAATAGGCGCCCTTGTACAAGAGCACCAAAATATCCTTCCTTCCCGCACATGCTACTCTAAAATCCCGCACATTCGTACAAGAGCACCAAAATATCCTTTCTTCATAAGCTCTTCTCCCATCTTGTCTACTCGATCTTCTTGTAACTCGAGATTGATTAATGCTTGAACTTGTCTTTGAAATTGGTCTTTGATCTTCTTAGATCGAGCCCGTGTAATTGGACCCGTGGGCAACACCAACTCGCCGGCTGTTCCTTGATTGTCCGCATCTATGTCCGCATCAGTTCTCGCAGGTGCCCTCAACCTATACTAAACCTATTTGTTTTCACTCACAGGTTCCTCCCAAGATTTTCACTCATCCTAATGCTTTCGCATCGGTCAAACCAAGGCGATTAAGAATTGGTGTTGAGGCTAATTCCTCAATTAATTCCTAACCTCTGTTAAAAGCCAGAAACTAAGGGTTGGTTATTATTGTTCCAGCAACTATGGTTTCTCCTTTCGGTCCTTCACCTAGCTACCTATAATCATGTGTGGGTTTGATCAAGACTCAGACATGGAGCAAGTTTGCAACAACCAAGACATGAAAATTGGATTAAGAAAGTATGATGAGCAATTTATTGCAATAAAAACTGAGACATGCTTCACCCCTTCAACCTTAGAGGGGTTGTTTAATTCATCATCTGAATTACAAAATCAATGGGGGTAAAGGTTGGCATAAGGATTGGAACAATTCTAGAGGTTAGGGACAACGCAATTTCTGCCCAAAAAAGTTGCATAATCGTGTTTCCCCTTGAACTATTTGCTCCAAAACTTCTGCAGTTTAAGGATGTTTGATCGATGGTGTGTTCGATGCCCAGTTCTTCCTTCCGTATTCCTATTTATAGGCGTGGATCTTCTTTTTCTCTCTTTTCCCACTTGCTGGAAGGTATGGAGGTTGGGCAAGTTGAATTTCAGTTGCCCATCTTGCTCCTCGAGATATGGTACCATAGGAGGCGTGCCGATAGGGTGAGTTCTTCAGATCTGCATATTTTAGAGGACTTTAGGGGAGGATAATAGTTCTTTAATTGCAATATTCTTTATGTGTAATGATTATCCCCTCTTTCCCATGCCTAAAGTCTTCTGAAATGCTCAGGTCATAATTGCAGAGTTGAAAGTTTTGCAAGTGGTGAAGCTCTGCATGTGGCTGAGTTTTAAATTTATTCTCTGCTTTTTCTGGTCATCTGCAGATTCCACAGGCTGAGCCTGTGCTGGGCCTGTGTGAGGCTGTGTGCAATCTCTTTTCATTCTTCTCTGCAATTGAATTCAGCTCCTCTTGCAATTGATGTGGTGGCATGATGGCTTTGTGGATCAAGGCAATGGTGGTGAAATCCAGTGGAAATCTTGTGATTGGAGTGGGATTCGTGGCTCTCTACCGATTATACAATGAACAATAGGCCTGAAATAGGCTCATGCTGTGCCAGAGGTTGTTTCTTCGAATTTCCAAGTAAAATCTCCAAAATCCTTCAAAATGCACCTAGAATCACTAATCATACAATAAAGGATGGAATTTAAGAGAATATGATGAAATAATACATGGCAAGGCATATAATAAATTGAGAGTAAATTCATCTAAAATCATGCCTAAAACCATGCACATTTCATGTGCATCAAACATGACCCATGTGTATCTAGAATAATCATCAACAATGACAAAAACATATCTCTTACCACCTATACTCATTGTTCTCATAGGTCGAAACAAATCCATATGCAATAATATAAGTGGTCTAGATGTAGAGATAGCATGTTAAGGTTTAAAGGAACTTTTAACCTGTTTACCAAGCTGACATGCACGACATGTACCTTCTTTTTTATATTTGAGTGCGGGTAAAACTTTCACCAACATTTTCCTTGATAATCTGGATATGAGGTCCATGCTGGCATGCCCTAGCCTTCTGTGCCATAAGGTTGGAGTTTTTGTTCTTGCACTTAAACAATTAAGGTCAGAGTTAGTAGTATTATCAAAGCATATAGAGTAGACATTTCCTTTTCTGGTACCAGTAAATATCACATCCATGTCTACCAAACTCACTAAACATTTAGAAGCTTCAAAAATGACTTTAAAACCTTTATCACAGAGTTGACTCACACTAAGTAGATTATACTTAAGATTATCAACAAGTAAAACGTGTTCAATAGATGGGGAGAGTCAATGTTACCAAACCCGAGAATTTGTCTTTTGGACTTGTCCTCAAAAGTTACATTTCCTCGGTCCTTTATGGATAGGGATGAAAACATGGATACTTCTCCTGTCATATGTCTTGAGCACCCACTGTCTAAGATCCATTCATCCCTTGTCACCTGCAGAAAACAACTAGGTTTTGGGTACCCAAACTAACTTGGGTCCTGTGGGGTTAGATTTGGTTCCATTTGGAACCCACACATATCTAATATTTTCATCCCTCTTTTTAATCCAACAAGTCTTGATACCATGACCATTCTTTCCACAGTAATAGCAAGTAATATATGAAGCATGATAATGTGTATGCATGTAATTCCTAGAAGAATACGCATAGGTGTTTCTTCTAAACCTATGGGACTGCATGCTACGATTTAGTTTTCTAAAAACCATATCTGTCTTGTATGATGTATTCTTTCTATATGGTTTTCTATCAACCAGATTTGACCTACTTGGCTCTGTAGCGTAATGGTTCACATATTTGGGTGTCCTAGCATTCTTAAGATATGAAGTATCAAGTTTGTATGGCACACTAGATTCCGCCCTAACAAACCGCACAGTAGGATTTGATTTTTCAGAAACCAAATGTGTAGCACCTAATCCTTCCTTTTGTGTAGAGCTTCGTTGTTGTCCTAACAACATGTTCAGATTAGATTATTGGTACTACCAGTAAATTTCTCTAAAGACAATTTTAGATCAATGCATGCTTCTCAAGAACAATTTTCTCATTCTCAAGAACTTTACACATATCACTCTTACAAGTATATCCCTTTTCAAGTTCGTCATAAGCATTTTTTAGTGCAAATTTTTCAGCTTTTAAATCTTCACGTACTTTCATAGCATCAGCATTAGCTAGCCTAAGTTTCTAATGAAGCAAAGGTTGGCTTCCTCATAATCTTCTTGGGCCATGAAGCAAAGGTTGGCTTCCTCCTCGACATCACAATCGGTTGAGGAGTCTGAATCATCCCATGCAACCATAGCCTTCTTTCGCTTTGTTTTTGAAAAACCAGATCGGTCCTTCATTTGATAAGGATACTCAGACTTGATATGGCCTGGAGGATTGCAACCAAAGCACACCAAAGAGTCTTTCTTGGGCTCCTCAGCTTTTGTGACCTTAAGATTCTTCCCTTTGAGTTACTTCTTCATCTTAAGGTACCTTGCAAATCTTCTGATGAGGAGAGCCATATCGGAGTCGCCATCATCATCATTTGGTTCTTGAACCTTTAATGCGACGTCCTTCCTCTTCGGTTCAATTTTTTCGCCATGACAAATCAGCTTGCCAATTAGCTCATCATAGGATAGCAAATTCAAGTTCTGAGCTTCTTCAATGGCAGTCACTTTAGGTTCCCATTCTTTGGGAAGTCAACCTTAGAATCTTTGCAACCTTTCTCTATATGTCATCACCTTTCCAAGTGATGCAAGGTTGTTGCAAAGTATAGTAAAGTGAGTATCCATGGCATGCATGGTTTCTCCAGAGTCCATTTGGAAGAGCTCATACTCTCGCATCAAGCCATTGAGCCTAGAATCTTTAACTTGGTTTGTGCCTTCATGAGTGATGCATAATAATCTCCATATTTCATGAGCAATTTTACAAGATCTAACTCTTTGAAACTCACTCTCACTGATTCTGCATGGTAGAGCATTCTTGGCTTGAGCATCAAGCTTTGCTCTCTTCATTTCATCTTCAGTCCAGAGATGCGTAGGACTGTTTGGCATGTTGTAAGGATTCTGGACAATATGCCACATCTCAATGTCCTTTCCTTCAAGGAAGATCTTCATGCGAAACTTCCAATAGTCAAAGGTTGCCCCATCAAAGTATGGTGCCTTGTTCACGCTTGTACCCTCGAAAGCCATGATCTTTGTCTCTGGATTTTACTCTTTTGAACTGAGAACGCCGCTCCGCTACCAATTGTAGGCCCAAAAGTACCTAAGAAGGGGCTGAATTAGGCCTCAAAAACTTTTTGGGACAGAAAGATTTGGTTTTTGCGATACCAAGTCTCTGCGGGCAAATTTGGTTTTTGAGATACCAAATCTGTTAAGTACTTAACAAGTATAGGGAGCAAGAAAACGAGTAGAGAGGGAGTAGAAAATAGTGAACACATTGATTTAGAGTGGTTCCCCCTCACCAGGTACTCCACTACCTAAAGGTTCCTTCCATTAGGATTTGAAAACTCTTACTATACTTAGGTTTTTGGGGGGATCAACCTTAACCGTTACAAACACAAGCTTTTCTAGGCTAAGCTCGAACCTTTACAAGCTTTTCACAGGCTAAGCTCTAACCTACACAAGCTTTTTACAGGCTAAGCTTGAACCTACCCTCAAATCTAATCCTAGACTTGAGTACCCAGGAAAACTAAACTAAGCCTTGCTTATAAATTGCCCCTTGTTACAGTTACGCACTGTAAGCAGAAAAACCAATTCAAATACCAAATTTTTTAAGCTCAAGTATGATGCACATGAAATATGCATGGTTTTAGGCATGATTTTAGATATATTTGCTCTCAATTCATCATGACTATATGTCTTAGTGTGCATTATTTCATCATATTCCCTTAATTCCTATCCCTTAATGTATGATTAGTGATTTCAGGTGCATTTTGAAGGATTTTGGAGATTTTATTGGAGAATTTGAAGAAACAGCCTCTGGCACAGCATGAGCCTATTTCGGGCCTGCTGTTCATTGCAAAATCAGTGAAAAGCCACGAATCCCCCTCCAATCACAACTTATCCACTGAATTTCACCACCTTTGCCTTGATCCACGAAGCCATCACGCCACTACATCAATCTCAAGAGGAGCTGAATTCAATTGCACAGAAAAATGGAAAGAGATTGCACACAGCCTCAGGCACAGGCCCAGCACAGGCTGAGCCTGTGAAATCTGCAGATGACCAAGAACGTAGAGAAAAGAATATAAAACCCAACCACTTGCAGAGCTTCACCACTTGCAAAACCTTCAACTCTGCAATTATGACCTGAGCGTTTTAGAAGACTTTAAGCATGGGAAAGAGAGGATATTCATTACACCCAAGGAATATTACAATTAAACAACTATTATCCTCCCCTTAAGTCTTCCAAAATCTGCAGATTTGCAGATTTCCCCCTATCGGCACACCTCCCATGGTGCCTTATTTCGAGGAGCGAGATGGGCAACTGAAACTCAACTTGCCCAACTGCCATGCCTTCCAGCATGTGGGAGAAGAGAGGAGAAGAAGATCCACACCTATAAATAAGAAGAAAGAAGGAAGAACAAAGGGGATCAAACCATCAATCAAACACCCCCCATATCTGCAGAAGTTTTGGAACAAAGGGCTCCAGTGGAAACACGATTCTGCAGCCTTTTCTAGGAAGAAATCGTGTTGTCCCAACCTCCAGATTTGTTCCAATCCTTATGCCAACCTTTATCCCTATTGATTTTATAACCCTGATTATGAACTAAACAACCCCTCTAAGGTTGAAGGGGTGAAGCATGTTTCTGTTCTTAGTGCAATAAATTGCTCTTCTTATGTTTTAAACTCGATTTTCTTGATTGGTTGTTGTAAACTTGCTCCATGTTTGAGTCTTGATCAAACCCATGCATGATTATAGGTAGCTAGGTGAAGAACCGAAAGGAGAAACCATAGTTGCTGGAACAACAATAACCAACCCTTAGCTCTTAGTTTTGAAAGAAATTAGGAACTAATTAGGGAATTAGCCTCAACACTAATTCTAAATCTCCTTGGTTTGACCGATGCGAAAGCATCAGGATGAGTGAGAACCTTAGGAGGAACCTGTGAGTGAAAACAACTGGGTTCAGTATAGGTTGAGAGCGCCTGCAAGAACTGATCTGTGTAATTGACTTTGTGTTACCGACAGGCCCAGCCACAGGCTCAGCACTGGCTCAGCCTGTTGCGGCACAATCAAGAAGAATGACACCATTTTTAATCTGATTCTTGATTGATTATTGAATAGCCTATTTTTAATCTAGTAGCAGCTTGATGAAGGACCGAAATGAGAAGCCAAGCGAGCTAGACCAACAGTAGTCAGCCTTCACTCCCTAGCCGTTCGAAAGAAGATAGGGAGAGACTGTAGGTAACCAGCACCAACACTAAACTTCACCTTTAAGTGCACGTCTATCCTAATGACAAGGGGTAGATGGAAACTTGAGGAACTATCAATAAGATCGAAAGTCGTTGGTAGTACCTTAGGTTGGGAGCCCCTTCAAGACATCATATTAAACATAGGCCGTCTAACAGGCTCCGCCTGTTATGAGGCTGTTGAGCAATTTAAAGCATAGAACAGGGCATGTGAACCCCGGATGCCTAAGACTTCGCCAAATCTGATCTTTTCCTACTTCAGCACTTTTATTACTTTCTATTTTTGCTCATTTTAAATTTTAATTGCACTCACCCAAATTTCACTTCTGATTTACTGTTTCAAGCCTAATTTGTCTAAATTAAGGAGTAAAAGGCTCATCCCAGTCCCTGTGGATACGACCTTGATAGAGTACTACAACTACCCTGTGCACTTCCAGGACCCACATCAAAGTATACACTCAGAATATGCTCAATTGAAACCCTAAACCCTAAACCCTAAACCCTAAAACCCTAAACCCTAAAACCCTAAACCCTAAACCCTAAAACCCTAAAACCCTAAACCCTAAAACCCTATTTTTCCCCCGGGGAATCTTTCGAATTCCCACAACTTCGCTTTCCATTCGCCTCTGACCATCAAATGAAATGGGAATACCCCGTCCTCCTCTCTTTGAAAGAGGGGGCGCTTCGGGTTCGGTCAGTGCTTGAAACAATTTTGTCTTCTCCATATTACGATATCTCTCGAGTCAATTTCCAGAAGTATAAACGTCCCTCTTTATAGGATCTGAGTGTGGGGGATAAGCTCCTGCAACAGCTCCTTGTACTTCAGTTGACTTCAATTCATTAAAGCTTCAGTCCAGTGCCATTATCCATGTCAACTCCTTGGTAGCTACCAAATCTGGAAAGTTTGGACCACCTTCTGGAGTTGAGTGGGAGTTAGGTGGGAACATCTTCTGCACTTTCATAAAGTCTTCCCTCTTACTTGTTCTCCAATTCAAACAGTTGGAAGTGGGCTTTAAATGCTTGCAGGACCACACGCAACTTGCACAAAAAGTTGATGTTGATAGCTTCAGATATGGTATCGGTAAAAACCATATGTCACATATTCAAGATATGGTATCGATAAAAACCATATGTCGTGTGTCCAAGATATGGTATCGGCAGAAACCATATTTTTCCTGCAAGTGAAAATCAACACAAGTAAAGCTAGCAATACACAAGTAATTTATTAATCATCAAAACCAGATCATAATCATGGTTAACCACAGTTCAGCATTAGTAGGTGATTAACCCTATTTTTGGTCAACATGAGATCCTTAGCTTTGCGTGCAAGAATCGGATTAGAGTCAAAATAGGAAAAACCCGGTCAAAATAGGATGAACGTGAACAGTAGCTGACTGAGTCGGCGGTCATGGCAACATGACCGCCACCAGCCGGCGGTTAAGTAGGGAAGATCGCCACTAGGCGGCGGTCATCGCGACAAGACCGCCCCCAGGCGGCGGTCATGTGTCCCATAGGCGGCCACCTTTCTCTATTTTTCCTCTTTTCTTATTTCTACCCTAGGATCAAAACCACGCCCCCTCAGATCCTAAACACTATAAATAGAACCCTTAAAACACAATTTTTAGGGGCGTTGGCCATTAAGCTTTTTGCTTGGGAAAACTCTACTATTTTTTTTTCTCAATTTGATTTCTTTACCTTTCTCTACTGGATTTCACGTGGTGTGTTGTTTAGTTTTGTCTCTGTAGTAGTTCCAGAGCCAATCAAGATGGAACTAAGGAACGGAAAGAGTGTAGAAGCGATCTACAACCCTCAAATGCGAAGAACGATGAAGAACACACCCTTGGTGGTAACTCGGTTTCTTTCCCTTTGATTTGTCTCTGCTGCTGCGACTTTGTCTCTGATTACATGCTGATACTGACTTGTTTGCTTGAGTGTTGATTCTAATCCAAGAACTACGTGAGCTTTGAACCCGATTGCGGGGGTACGCAGGATGTCTCTAGTGGTGGAGACGCAAGCCAAATTGTTTCTTTTCTTTTTCTTGTCTCTTTAATTTCAATTTTATATATATTATTGTTGACTTGTTGCAGGAAATATGGTTTACACACATGCACACACGCACCAAAGCACAAGTATTCGCTTAAATTACATATTATTTTGCCCAAGCCTAGATGGGGTGCCTCATACCTTCCTATCTATGACAAACCCCCGAGTCCGGCATCTTTGGTTCGTAAATCGGTTTCTTTTGTGGGCATAAAGAAGTTATTCTCTGGTTTTTACTGAGTTTTTCTTTGGTAATAAAACTTGGGTGGTGACTTCATCGATCGATCAACAGGTGAGAAAGTCCGGGTTCTCACAAGTGGTAAGTGTTAGTGTAATGCCCAAAAACCAATCAATGGATGATTATGTTATTTTTAGTGTCATGATATTTGATTAAGGTTTTATTCCAATAAATGTATTCGTTTATTCATTTATGTCTATGATGATAGCTTAGATATATTTATAACCCAAGAATATTTTATATTCTTAAAAGTCCCTAGTCGATTATTATGGACGGGTTGTAATAATAAATTAAAACTAGCATATATTGAGAGTCATATGAGATATGAGGTCTGCATACGGGTACAAGTTAGGGAACTTGTGGACTGGACCGACCCAACTTAATAACACCACATGGATCATTACATGTTGTCATTGGTGGTTCTTATAAGTGTTGTCCTTAGACCTGAGATCATCAAGGTTCCCAACATATGAGTCATGTGCTTTGAAATTACTCTTGGTTATTCGTAACTGGGTAGACATTAGAGTTATTATTGGTCACGTGATATAATGTGTAGTGGGATTTTTTTGGTCAAGATGGAATTTGTCTAGCCTATGTAATGGGAAATATATCTGCTGGGCCCCTTGATGGAGTTGAACTATAAAATGCATGGCTGTGCTCAAATTGATTGATATGAGATATCAATTGTATTTGTTTTGGACAGTTAACTCAGATTTAAGAAACCATAGATTAAACATATGCAAGAATGACATATTCCATGTCTCCTGTTTCATCTTGATATTATAAGACAAAGGGACAAAGACACAATAATAAGGCTTGTCGAAATCGGTATAGATCTTGTCACTTAGGTAGCAATGATGTGTTGCTAGACACCGCTCATTGTTTATAATTATAAATGTGATTTTATAATTATTTCCAACGTGATTAGAACCTATAGGGTCGCACGGACTGTTAATTTGAGCTATGAGTCCAAAAGAGTTTGGATAAGTTGTTGGACTAAGTTTTGGGTTATTAATAATAAGCCCATTAAGTTTATTATTAAGCCCAAAATATTACAGCCCAAATATGATTAGGGTCCAGCACACCCAGGGTTTCACGTCTCTATATATATGTGATATATGTTTGGTGATCAATAATGTGGCTACACATCACAAAATTAGTAGACAGAAAACCCTAGTTGTTCTCCCATTCTTAGAAATAGCTAGCACTGTGAGAAGAGAGATTGTGAGGGCTCAATCCAAAGATCGTGTGACGGTTCCTGGAGATTGACAGTTCGTGTGGATACCTTAGAGAAATCGGAAACTTTGTCCGGTTTTAAACTGATTCAGCTCAACAGTTGAGTGAAAGATCTCAACCAAAACATGTACTAAATCCCATCCATTCGGTTTATCCTGTTTCACATGGACCCTGTGATGGTTTTGGATTTGATTCCGCTACGTGTTAACTCCCTGTTTGTGTATCCAAAACCCAACAGTAAGTGCTAAGAAGGGTATGATTGACAATGACTCTGTTCTCAAGGCTGCGGGTGATAAAGGTTCTAAAGAGACCAGCCCTGAGGGTCTCACAGTCTCAGAGATTCTAAAGATTGCGGAAGGCACCGAGGAAGAGGCCTTGAAGTTGAATGAAGATCTGCTTATGGAAAAACCAGATGAGGAGAAAAGTGCAAGCTATAAATCTGCCAAGGAAGATTTGGTTGCTGAAAAACCAGCTCTAATCCTGCAGAAAATTTCATCTCCAAATTCTACTTTGATGACGAACAAGAAAAGGAAAATGATAAGGACAATGCTGTATCTGAGGAGCATAGTGATGAAGAGGAAGAGAAAGAAGAAGATGGAGAAGAAGAAGAAGAGAATGCAGAGGAAGAAGAAGAAGATAATGATGAAGAAGTTCAGGAGGGACATGAAGATGAAGAAGAAGAACAAGAAGACAAAGAGGATGACAATGCTGACAATGATAATGAGGAATCCAAAGAGGAACAGGAAGAAGAAGAGGAAGAAGAAGTTCCTGAGTCCCCAAAGAAAAAGGCCAAGACAAGTGCTAAATCCAAGTCCGATGTTTTGGTCAAGAAAGAGGATGGGACCAAGCAGTTCACAACACTCACCAAAGACTACAATTTGGTCTTGAAAGACTTTGAGGGTCTTGGAATCACTCCTATTCTGAAGCATTTCAAGCTTGACTATTTGGCCACTTTGCATATCCAAACGGATGAAGGAATTGTGTTGAGTTCTATAAAAGCCTGCATATCAAGATGGACAAAAAGAAAGAGGACAAGTATTCGGTAAGCACTATGTTGGGCAAAAAGATCAAGGTGACTGAAGAGATTATTAGGGATGTGCTGAAGCCCAAGAAAGGCACCATCAAGCATTATGACACCAAGTCCGGTGTCAAAGTAAACACCAAAGGAGCACCCTCAGTAAATAAGATTAGTGTATGGTTCCAACCAGAAAGGTACATATCAGCAGACAACCCCTCTTGCTAGAGCTGTATTGTACATGCTCAACCGAGTAATCTTGCCCCGACCTTGGCATTTCAAAGAGATCTCGAATCATGATTTATGGCTAGTTGCCTGCCTTATGGAAAAGAGACCAGTGTGTTGGGAGTATCAAATTCTCCATCAAATGGCACTTTATAAATCCAGAAGTCATGGATGCTTGGTTACCATGATTGTAAAGAGGTTTGGTATGAAATCTTCAAAGAATGCTAAACTTCAGCCGGTTGGACTCCTTGACCGTAAAACCTTGTCCAATATGAGCATCAAGATTAGCATGAATGGGCAGTATGAAGTAATTCGTGCTGGGGCAAGTGCTAAGGAAACCATGATTGATGATTTGGGAACTCGTCTAAGTCTTTTGGAGAAGGACATGGATGAAATCCGTGATGAGATTCATGATCTCAAGGATGAGATGATGGCCCAATTTTAGCTGGTTCTTTCTCGATTCCCTCCTCAAGTATCCTCTGATAATGAATGAAGGCTTTTTAGATATGATGCTTTAGAACTCATGCATTGCATTCCTCTCAGTTCTTTAGTTTGGTTCTATTTTGTATAGTACTATTTCTGGATATTTTCGGTTTGCTTGGATATTATGGTTGATACCGTTGGTTATTACTCTTTTGAATGTGTTAATCTGCATAATCTTTGCTATGTTCCTATGTTCTGTACTCCCTCTATGCTGATGCCAAAAAGGGGAGAAATCTGTTGTGTCTTGATTAACTGCATGCAGGAACAAACGATTATGGTTTTTGCAAGAAACCAAAATACCAGAGACATGTGTTTGATTGTGCAGGCACTATTGTGAGCATTAGTTGATGCTAATTGTGATATGGTTGATATTAAAAACATATGTTTCATCTGACTCAGTTTTATACAGGAAGTGTGGAATTGAAAATCTGGTTTTTACCAAAACCACACTTGAATCTATTTGGGTCTATGATTTGGTTTTTGCCACAAACAAAAATTTTCAATAATGAATGCTGCGCTACTTTGTATTTATTATTATACATTCGACTAATCTTTTGTGCAGAAAGTGAAAACTAAAGGGGGAGATATATAATTGGCTGGTGTATGCCAATATAAAATTCACAAGGAAAACTTCATATGGTTTTCAACTCTTATCCTTGTTGAATTACAAAAATGTTTTCAAAAGGGGGAGCAACAAAACAGGGGGAGCATCTAAAAATAATGGGAATATTTTTTGAATCTTTGTTATGAGAAAAATCAACACAAATTTGTCATCATAAAAAACGAAGAGATTGTTGACCAAAAATTAGGGTTAATCACCTCTTAATGCTAAACTATGATTAACCATGTTGATTATCTAGTTTTGATGATTAACAAATTACAAGTGTGTTGTTAGGTTTGCTTCTATTGATTTTCACTTACAGGAAAAATTATGGTTTCTGCGGATACCATATCTTGAAGATACGACATATAGTTTTTATCGATACCATATCTGCCAACCTGTCACTATCAACTTTTTGACCAAGTTGCGTGTGGTCCTGCAAGCATTTAAATCCCACTTCCAACTGTTTGAATTGATGAACAAGTGAGAGGAAAGACTTTATGGAAGTGCAGAAGATGGTTCCACCTAACTCCCACTCAACTCCAGAAGATGGTCCAAACTTTTCAGATTTGGTAATACTTTGCAACCAAGGAGTTGACATGCATAACGGCACCAAACTGAAGCTTTTATTAAACTGAAGTCAACTAGAGTACAAGGAGCCGTTGCAGGAGCTTATCCCCCACACTCAGATTCTATAAAGAGGGACGTTTACACCTCTGGAAGCTTATCCCAGCAATTGTGCAAAATCTGAGTGTATACTTGAGCTAAAAGATTTGGTATTTGATCTGGTTTTTCTGCTTACTGTGCGAAACATATTCTAAGGGGTAATTTGTATGCAAGACTTGGATTAGTTTTGCTGGGTACTCAAGTCTAGGATTAGATTTGAGGGTAGGTTAAAGCTTAGCCTGTTAAAAGCTTATAAGGTTAGAGTTTAGCCTGTGAAAACTTGTAAAGGTTTGAACTTAGCCTAGAAAAGCTTGTGTTTGTAAAGGTTAAGGTTGATCCCGCAAAAACCTAAGTATAGTGAGTGTTTCAAATCCTAAAGGAAGGAACCTTTAGGTAGTGGAGGTACCTGATAGGGGGAAACCACTCTAAATCACCTGTGTCAATTTCTCTCTACTTTCCTTACTCATTTCCTAAGTTAAACACTCGCATTGCATCATAGAGATTTGGTATCGTAAAAACCAAATCTCTCTGTCCGAAAATGTTTAAAGCCTAATTCACCCCTCCCCTCTTAGGCATTTTTGGGCCTACAAAAAGAAGAGTTGACATTCATCTAAGCAGTGACTTCCTACATCTACAATGCATGCAAATAAACAACTGAACCAACTCCCTTTTATCCATGTTATCATCCATTAAGCAATAAATAAAAGAAAAGCCGGACCCAATTCGGGCTTCCTACATATTCATGACTTCTTTTTTTTTCCTTTTTTTCTTTTTTCTCTTCATTCTTTTTTTTCTTTTTTTTTTGTGAGCATATGAAATTAGGCCTACGTAGTTCTTTTACAATAGCTTGTCATTAGGCATTTCCTGCCTATTTGTTGTGAAATTCTGGGAACTGACATTAGCCTTCGGATTATCTTACACAGATTACAGGGAGTTCGTCCGCCACATCTTATTTTACATATACTGCATACATAGAAAGGTACTCAAATAAACATCAATATAAGCAAAAGTGCCTTCTTTATTCATAAATGATAAAAAGAACCCGCAAACTACAGATTTGACTCAAATGTAGACCTATGTGGACAGACTGTCCTTATTTTGACTCGACATTTATCACCTATTGACAATGATCACATCCCTCCATCTTCAAACAGGCGCGTACAACCGAAATCTTCTTCCTCCTCCCTTGCGTGGTTTTCTCCCTCTTCTATTTCCAGATAACAATTAAAGAACAACTCAAATCCCGGCCAACGAACTTTAGTGACGGGATAAACCATGGTTCGGGGAATTCACAAAATGGGAAATCATCCCCTTCTTTTACAAAATACCCATTAAGGGTTTCGAAGTACGGTGACATGGTGATTTCCCATTCTTGTTTGTTCTTCCTTGCCAAGGTCTTTGCTCGATCCTTCTCTCTTTGCTTTTCTAGTTCCAGGGGCGTCGGCACATAGCCTAAACCGAACTGCTGCACTACCTTTGGATGCGGAGGGATTTCAACGACTCCTTGTTGCCTTCTCCCTAATCCCATAGCCGGAAGTACTTTATCCTTTTCATGATTTCCATTATCGCCGGATTACCATAAGTGTTATAATTGGGAGGCAAGGCGACCTTATTCCTTGGTGTCCAAGTTATCATGCCTACCAATTCAAAGACAAATCCGGACAGAGTTACTTCCTCTTCCCCTTCAATTCCGAACATAGGCTTGATACAGTTTCCGGACGTATCCCCTCTAACTATAACCATTCCTCCTTTATATGGGGAAACAAAGCATTTGCTGCAGGGTAGAAGCTATCGCCCGGGCCTGGTGCAACCAAGGTCTTCCTAGGAGCAAGTTGAAACTAGATGCTATGTCAAGCACTTGAAATTCCACCACAAAGGGGCAGGCCCTATAGATACTTCAAGTTTGATCATCCCCAACACTTCTCTTTTAGGATTATCGTATGCTCTTACTATAGTTCGAGAAGGCAAGAAATCCCAGGTGCCGAACCCCAGCAAACTTGCCACCTTCAGCGGGCATACATTCAATGCCAACCCATTGTCTATCAGGACCAAAGGAATTTGACTTCCTTTGGTGTGAACTGTAATCTATAGTTCTTCAGCGTGTGCCCCTTTGTCTGGACTCAAATCTTTGTCAAAGAAGGAAATCAGATTGTCCATGCCCAAGGTGGCTATCATGTTTGTCAGTTCCTCAGGCGCAGTATCAATAGGGACGTGAGCCTTGCCAAGGACTTGTAGGACCTTATCATGGTGCGAAACTGAAAGACATCAACAACCCCCAAACTGACACATTTGCCTGCATCTTCTTCAATTGCTTGATGACTGCATCCTCTTCGGGTTCCGTCGATGTTGCCTCTTCATGTTCATAAAGTCGAAGGGGGATTCGTTTGGCTACTCGCCAGGATCTTCTGATAACATCCACTTCCTCATCCGAATCCACATACTCACTTATATCAAGAACCAAGCAGCCCTGTTCTTGTGGGAACTCAGCCGATATGACGTCGATTTCCCCGTGCAAGGGCAATGGGTTGGTCTGAGTATTAGGTTTCTGAGGCAACACAATTTCATTCCTTTCTATCAGGTCTTGGTTCTCGTGACAGAGACGCGTACAACCGTTAGTGGTGTGACTAGCCATCTGATGGAATTCACAACGCAAATTCGAATCTCCCTCTTATAGGCAAGTCAGGTCTCGGTTCCAATGGTTGCAACAAGTTCTTCTCCAGGCATTTTTTGAACAACTTGCTCAATGACATTGGGAGGGGGGTGAATCTTTTTATGCCGTCTCTAGCCGCAGAGGAGCCTGAGTGGATATGTAATTCACCTCAGTGGCTTTCTTCCCTTGTGCTAAGCTGAAGTTGCACCTAGGTGCAGAAGCATCCACTGTAGTCTTGATCTTCCTTAAAGCAATTGCATCCTCCAACTGCATCCCGGCCCCGATAAGGGCTTTGAAGTCGGCGGAATAATTGCCAATCATGCACTCATAATATGCTAGTTGGAGGTTCTTTATCACCATCTGCACCTGCTCCTTAGGCGGAGGGCGATCTATCATCAGTGATGCCTTGTCACGCCACCTTTTGATAAGGGCCGAAAAGGTCTCCTGAGCCTCTTGCTTGATTTTTTCTGGGTCCCTCTTGGTCACATCTACCTCAGTATTGTAAGCATACCGTTTCATGAATGCAACGCCCATGTCCTCCCATTTGGTTATCTTCATCTCAACAATGATACGAACCATTGTAGTTCAGCACCTGACAAGGTCCTTTGGAAAACTTGGGCCATTACCTCATCACTCACCCCCATCGGCTTCAACGTCCTCACATTGATCTTCAGATGAGTCTTTGGGCAACCCGTCCCATCGAATTTCTTGATGTCAGGTATTTTGAACTTCCCCGGTAGACGGGTGCTAGGAAACAATGACAACTGGGCTCGACTACATTCGCCTTCAACTTGATGCTCTTCACCGCTTCTTCCAACATTCGGAGAGCCTTATTTTATCATCCTTAGCCTCTTGTGCGACTGAGTCGCCATCAACATCTACAACCTCATTCTTGCCTGCTTTTGAGACCTCCGCACCGTCGCTTCCAGCAGCCGGCATCTCATGTTTCTCCAACAACTCAAATAGCCTTAGCGTTCGTTGATCTGAAAGCATGGCATGGGTTTCTCTAACCTTAGTCATATCCTCAGTCCCGATCTCAGCCATGTTATCCTGATAGGTACGAAGCAGGTGTAAGGATTTCGGGTATCCACAGGTTCGTGTCCTTACTACTCTCACTTCTTCTCCCACTTCTCTGGTTTTATTTAATCGAACGACACCTCACTTCACATATACCTGGGTTCATAGCAAACACACATACAAGTACCACACATTAGTCTCTCATGCATGAGATGCTCGGGTATGCAGTTGGTTGGGGGCTTTAAGAATCGTCGTTAAGGGATAGCTTGGCCTACTCACAAGTGACGTAGGAAGTCGCTTAAGGTCATTGGCCTATTAACCCCAATCATTTCTAAACGGCGAGAAATGGGTTCACTCTGGCTGATAACCCCATAGGATGGTATGTACCAGACCGGGACCCCCTCACCCTCTTATGGTAGTAGCTTCACAGCATAATTAATGAATGCAGGGCAAGTACATGACAAACAAAGAGACATATACTAATCCATGATCGCACATAATCTCTTAAACCCTCTGAGTCCCCAGCGGAGTCGCCAGTTGTGAGTACCCGACCCAAAATATATTGGGCGTACTCACCACCTTCTTCTTAACTGTCATCCATATCTTTGGAGTCGCCACCCGAATTTTATTAAATGGCAAAATTCGGAGAAAACCTTCCTTATGCAACCGTTGACTCAACTGATAAGCGAACCAAAGATGTGGACCCGGGGGTTCGTCATGGATGGGAAGGTGTGAGGCACCCATCCATGTTGGGGCGAGATCATGTGCAATTAAAGATCAACATATGCCATGCACAACCAAACAAATAACAAAAACAAAACGAAAACAAGATAGAAAATAAATAAAGATTGAGCTTGCATTTCCACCACTAGAAACTGCCTACGTACCCCCTGGTAATGGGTTCAAAGCTCACGTAGTTCTTACATACATCACATACAATCACATCAATAGCATAATCACGTCACAGTAGCAATCAACCAAGAAAATTAGAACGATTTACCTCTTGAAGCCCTCCTCTTGCTCCTACTTACTTACCACTCCTAAGTAGAATTTTGATAGAACTTCACCAGGTAATTTGAGGTTGAAGGAGGCCAAACTAGTCTCTAGGAACCAACAGTAAACTTGTAGAGCTACTTCTTAGCTTTCTAGGGACTCTAAAAACGCAGAAATGCGACACCTACAGCTCCAGATATGATGAATTTACCGAGGCTGCCTGCACAGGATTCTTCAACTCGGGTTCCTCCTCTTCTTCTCCACAAACTAGCTCCAATCTGCCTCCTCTTTCTCCTTTTCTGGCTCTCATATTGTTGCTACTCTACTGCTACTACTCCTCACAAAAATTCTCCAAAACTTCAACCCTAGAAAGGGTTCCTAAGCTTGGAATTAGAGAATTTTTCCAAGCACCTAATTTATGTGTGTATAGAGGGGGGAGAGAGAAAATTTGTGAGTTTGAGGGTGAATGGGGGGTCCTATTTATAGTGTTCAGGGGGTCTGGATGTGGTGTTGATCTAAGGGTCGGGATCAAATCCCTAGATCCAATGCTAGATACCCAGAATCATGTAAATAGGAAAAATCGAAAAAACTGCCAAAACTAGAAAGGATGTCCGCCAGGCCATGGCGGTCCTCTCGCGACGACCGCCAAGCGCTGGCGGTCATGTTTCCAAGCCCGCCAGGTGCTGGCGGTCATGTCACCATGTTCGCCGGCACCTGTTTCCAAAAGTGTTCTTTCTTTTCCGATTTCGATCCTCATTATTTCGGCTCAGCTTGATTCCCACGCCATTCGTAATTAGTTTTTGCATGTTTTATGCTTCCAGAAATCCTCCTAACTTGTAGCTTACCCCTACCCCTTTCCCCATTTTCTTTTCTTTCTCCTCACTTCACTCCATTTACCATAAACTACCAAAAACTAAAAAGGAAATTCATCAACCCGAATTCTAGGAGAATTGGCTGCTAGGCTCAGTGTTTTTAGGTGGGCTTTAGTTGTTGGAGGATCCATATTCAATTGATTCAGACTCCTAAATTATTTTAAACCCCAAATCATTTCAAATGGGTCCAAAATAAATAAAAGCCTAAAAATAATTAAATACCCATATTTCATTATAATTAAACTTTTAAATACATTAGGCTCAGAATTAAATCTTCTAAAAAATTCTGAATTAAATATATCAAAAAATTAAAAAAATACTAAAATATTAATATTCCACCAAGTTAAATTATGAAAATACCTAAACTCGGGATTAAATCATCTCAATAATCCTTGGTCATAAATATTTCCATAATTCAAATTAACAGAATACTAGAGGGTCAAATTTAGGTGTTCACAGTAAGGTATAAGGTGAGGAGCTCAAGAAGAAACTCTTTGGCTCGGGTCCTCACAGATGGTTGCAAAAATACCCCCATGATACTTGGTGTAAAAAGTAGATCCATTAGACATGGGTGTAAAAAGTATACATTTCGACAACGGAGAGCGTTTGCTCCTTGCCTGTACTTGTGTTTGTGTTGGGCAAGCTTTTGAAATTTTGCTCCTTGCCCTCTACTTGTGTAGGCCAAGCTTTAGAATTTTTGCTCCTCACTTAAACTTCTGTAGGTGGAACTTTTGAATGTTTGCTCCTCGCCTATAATTGTGTAAAGGAGCTTTTGAATTTTTTCCTCCTAGCTGGTACTTGTGTAGGGGGAGCTTTTGACTTTTGTTGGTCATCTGTGTTGGGTTACGGTAATTAACATGTGCATTAGTGATTAATTAATTAGCCAATTAGTACTAATTGATATTTTAATCTAATTACCTAACCATGTGCTTAATTGGTTTTGATTAATGACAAACTAGGTTTATGAATATTTTAATCCACCACCCAAACCCTTGAATTAAATAATAAAATCAGATTTTATAAGGTTTGAGGTTAGTGGGATTGGTATGTGTGCTAGTGGTATTATTTTAATGGGTTTTTGTCTCTTTCATGCCCTTGGACCATATTAGTTTTCTTACAACCTTGAGCCAAATGTTGGAGAAGCACCTAAACCCTACAAACTGGAAATCTAGCATGATTCAACTTAGAAAATGTTTGTTTATTGATCTGGGCAGGAGTTCGAAAAATTCATCTCGATTTAGCCCAAACCTAGGACCATCAAACCTAGGTATTTGTCCAACTTGTGCTGATTTTCTGGAACTTTGAGGCAACTTGTTGGAGGCGCTTCCATACTCTATAAACTTGGTATCTAGCTTAGTTTAACTCAGAAAATGTTGGACTAAGAATCTGGGTAGGTCTCACAACGGTACCCGCAAGTTTGTCTCTCTTTGTTCTGCAGGTGTTTGTTTAAAGGACTGCAAAGCTCTCACAACGACTCATTCTAATTCAGTCCAACCTAAGAGATTCAAACCTAGACAGCGGCTCATCATTTGCAGACCACTTTCTGGAATTAGAGCGATGAACGTTTTGGCGCCAATGATGCCAAATCTCGAGGTAGCAGAAAGAGACAGCTTGTCGTTGGATGATGAGGCTACCACTTATCTCAGCCTCTATAAATTGAAGGAAGACTGAAGAACTCAAGTGAGAGCTGCTGTTACGAAGTCTTGACATCATACTACTTGAGTTATACTTGCAGTTCTCCAAAAGAGCCTAAATTGAGTGCTACCTATAAGGCTAAAGAGTTGAGCTTAATTGTACATCTTCTTGACTTTGTCATTGAAGATTCCTTGTGTGAGATCAAACACACCTTAGTGGGAACTTGGGTTTAGTTTGCTAAGGTGGGTTTATAGTGAGTGATAGGTTTGAGCTTAGCCTATGAAAAAGCTTGTAAAAGGTTGTGGTTGAACCCGTAAAAGCCACGACATAGTGAAGGTTAGAATTCTCAAGGTGGACTCCTTGAGTAGTGGATGTGGTCCTTAGTGGCGAACCACTCTAAATCGTTGTGCCAATCTCTCTAACCTTTCTCTCCTAAGTGTGTATTAGTGTGTGCATTAGTGCTCATAATCTGCAGATCCGAGTCCAAAAAGGATTTGGCATTAACCATGCCAAATCAGTGATTAATCGAAAAGGGGCTAATTCACCCTCCCTCTTAGCGAAATTGGGCCTACAATTGGTAGCGGAGCAAGGATCTCTATTGTTGGATTAACCTCCAGGAGAAAAAGATCATGGCATTCGAGGGATACAACATCAACAATGCTCCATACTTCAATGGGTTAAACTTTGACCATTGGAAATTCCGCATGAAGACTTTCCTTGAAGGTAAGGATTTGGAGATGTGGCAAATAGTGAGCACACCCTACACACATCCAACCAAAGATATGCAGTACTGGAGTGAAGAAGAAATGAAGAAGGCGAAGCTAGATGCACAAGCCAAGAATGCTCTCCTTTGTGGCATCAGCCAAGCCGAATTTGAAAGAGTTCGGTCATGCAACACCGCACAGGAAATTTGGAGCCTTCTTTGTATAGCTCATGAGGGCACCAATCAAGTTAAAGAATCTAAGATGAACAGACTCATGAGAGACTTCGAGCTGTTCTAAATGAAAGGTGATGAGTCCATCCAAGAGCTAGACACAAGGTTTATAATTTTATGCAATAACCTTGCATGTCTAGGTAAAGTGATCACAATAAAGGAGAAGGTAACCAAAATCCTTAGATCACTTCCGGCTGAATGGGAACCCAAAGTCACACCCATTGAGGAAGCCAAAGATGTAAATACGCTTACCTACAATGAGCTTATGGGAAACCTCATTGTGTATGGCTCAAGATTTGAAGAACTAACCAAAAAGAAGAAAGAGTTAGCTTTCAACACACATGAGGATGATTCTGAGAGTGATTCAGACATAGCTCTTATCACCCGTGAATTCATTAAGCTCCTCAAGAAAAGAAATCAAAGAGGAAGAAGCTCTATAGGAATCAAACTTGATGAGCCAAAGGAAGATCAACTTCTTTGCTATGGATGCAATCGCCTTGGATATATTAAAGCGGATTGTCTCTTGCAAAGAAAATCCAAGTTTGAAGCTTCTAAGGGCAAGGAAAGAAGGCAATGGCAGTATGGGATGATATAGATTCTGAAAGTGATTCAGAACAAGAAGAAGCTGTTAACGCATATCTCATGGCAAGAGGTGAAAGTGAGGTATCAAATTTTGACCTTTCTGACTTTGAATTTGATGACATACAAGATGCATATAATGAGCTGTTTATAAGTTTTAAGAGAATGGCAAAAGAAAACATTCAACTTAAGAGGAAAATACAAGCATTAGAGTCGGAAAAGTTAGATCAACAAGCTAGAAGTGATAAGTTGAATGAAGAGCTAGTTTCATGTTTTTCTAGCATCGTCGATGCCAAAACAATGCTCGATGCATTAACTGGTGCCTATTGTGAACTTGAGGAGAAAAGTAAGGCCAACCAGGAGTTGTGTGATAAGGTTTTGAAAGAGAACAATAGGCTGACTAGATACTGTGTATACCTAAATGATATGTTGAAGAAATTTGAATCTGGAAGTAAGGGTCTAGACATGATTCTTGGACAACAAAGATATACTCTTCAAAGAGTAGGTTTAGGGGCAACTCATAATGTCTTTGAGAATAAGAAATTTCATAACCATGCTCATTATACTCCCAAAAGCTCTTTGACACAAAGAAATATCTTTATTAAATCTAATGGGAGTAATGAGAGTCATATTACTTGTCACTACTGTAGTCGGGTTGGACATGGTATAAAAAGTTGCATATTTAGAAAGAAAAATTGTCCAATAAGGTTTATGTGGGTACCTAAAGGTACCAAAACTAACCTTCAAAGACCCAAGCTTGTGTGGGTACCAAAAACCTGAGTATTCTGCAGGGAAAGAGGGATCAATGGGTACTCGATGGTAAATGGTCAAGACACATGACCGGAGACCCATGTATGTTCACATCCCTCTACTCAATAAGCTGACGATCTGGCGTCTTTGGTGCCAAATCCAAAGGCAAAGTTATGTGTATAGGTAATATTGGTAAGGATAGTATGATTGAACATGTGCTATTAGTTGATAATTTGAAGTTCAATCTCTTGAGTATAAGACAACTCTGTGATTATTGTTGCAAAGCTACGTTTGAAGCAAATGGATGTTCGGTAACTAACCTTGAGAATAACAACATAATCTTTACGGGAAAAAGGATATGAAATTTATACTCCATTTTTATGTGTTATGTTGCTAACCCTGTGAACAAGTGTTCTAATATTAAGCACAGAAACTCCTGAGTTATGGCATAGGAGGTTGGGACATACACACATGGAACTCATATCAAACCTACTAAAGAAGGAGTTTACAAGAGGAATTCCATCAGTGAAGTTCAAAAAAGAAAGTGTATGCCGAGTTTCGCAACTAGGCAAACAATCCAAAAGCTCTTTCAAGCCTAAGAAAGCTTTAGCAACATTCGGGCCACTAGAACTTTTATATCTTGATCTCTTTGGGCCAATGATGATGGTAAGTCTAGGAGGTAAGCAATATACCTTTGTTATTGTGAATGATTATTCACACTTTACTTGGATAATCTTTCTAGCTCAAAAGGATAATGTTCTTCATGAGTTAGCATCCTCAGTTAGAAAGCTACAAAATGAGAAAGGGTATAGGTTAACAAAGATTAGAAGTGATCATGGAGGAAAATTTGATAATATTATCCTTTATCACTTATATGAAGAAAATGACATCAACCTTAACTTTTTCGGCTCCTAGAAACTCCTCAACAAAATGGGGTAGTTGAGAGGAAGAATCGAACCTTGCAAGATATAGCAAGAAACATGTTAAATGAACACAATCTTCCCACTTATTTCTAGGCTGAAGTAGAAAACACAGTATGTTATATCCTTAATAGAGTGTCCATTAGATCAATACTTAAAAAGACACCCTATGAGATTTGGAATGACAAAAAGCCAAACATTAGTTACTTTAAAGTTTTCGGGTCTAATTGCTTCATGTTGAATACAAAGGATGCACTTGACAAATTTGATGCAAAATCTGATGAAGGCATATTCCTTGGTTATTCAACTAAAAGTAAAGCTTATAGAGTGTATAATAAAAGGTCTATGTTGGTTAAAGAATCTATGCATGTTGTCTTTGATGAATTTGATGCTACTAACAATTCTGAAGATTTTGTAGAAGTGGAGAATCATAATCCACAACCTCAGAGTACAACAATTCAGGAAACTGAAAAACAGGAAGACAACAGGGACGAAAGCTCAAATCCATTGAATGAGACAAATGCACTTTAGCAAGAACTTCCATCCAGTGAAGTACAACCACATTTGGCATCGAAGGTGCCAAAAGGTCTTTGAACAGACGCCATCATAGGAGATCTAACAAGAGGAGTATCAACTCGTTCATCAATCCATAACATCAATTCACATCAGGCATTTCTCTCACAAATAGAGCCAAAGAATGTTGCTGATGCCATAAATGATGAAAATTGGATTATGGCTATGCAAGAAGAGCTAAACCAATTTGAGAGGAGTGATGTTTGGGAATTGGTTGAAAGACCAAGTGATCATCCGGTGATTGGCACAAAGTGGATGTTTAGAAACAAGATGGAAGAAGCTGGAAATGTTACAAGAAATAAAGCCAGACTTGTTGCTCAAGGATACAACCAAGAGGAAGGAATTGACTTTGATGAGACATTTGCTCCCATAGCAAGACTTGAGTCAATTCGAATGCTATTAGCATTTGCTTCTCACAAGGGATTCAAGCTATACCAAATGGATTTGAAGAGTGCTTTTCTAAATGGATTCATCATGGAGGAAGTGAATGTTGAACAACCTCCCGAATTTGAGGACTTTGAACATCCCGACCATATGTTCAAATTGAAGAAAGCACTCTATGGCTTGAAACAAGGACCAAGGGCTTGCTGATGCACAGTGAATTCGAGATGAGCATGATTGGAGAATTAACCTTCTTTCTCGGATTCCAAGTCAAGCAACAAAGAGACGGGATATTCATAAGTCAGGCAAAGTACACCGAGGAGTTACTGAAACGTTTCGGCATGGACAGTGCCAAAACAAGTCCTACTCCAATAAGCACATCAACTAAGTTAGACAAAGATGAAAAAGGTAAAGATATGGACATAAAGACCTACAAAGGTATGATTGAAAGTCTTCTTTACCTCACTACTACTAGACCTGATATCATATTTAGTGTTTGTTTATGTGCTAGATTCCAAGCATGTCCTAAGGAGTCCCATTTGCGTGCTATAAAATGAATCTTTAAATACTTGAAAGGAACTCCATCTTTAGGACTTTGGTATCCTAGGACTGATGTGTTTGAATTAATTGGGTACTCTGATCCTGACACTATTGCATACATTCTTGATCGTAAAAGCACCAGCAGTACTTGCCAATTCCTAGGACAATCACTTGTTTCATGGGCTAGTATAAAACAAACTTTGCTTGATTATGGTCTTATATATAATAATGTGCCTATTTTATGTGATAGTTCAAGTGCCATAATTCTTACAAAGAACCCGGTTCAACATTGAAGAACTAAACACATTGAAATTAGGCATCATTTTATTTGAGATTATGTGCTTAAGAAGGATATAATGCTTGATTTTGTCCAAACCGAAAATCAGTTAGTAGGCATATTTATAAAGTCATTGAAGGAGGACCAGTTTAACAAGATTCGATTGGCATGTGCAATCCTCCTGAAATCGACAAATGAATCAGGTGACATCTTTCCTTAATTTTTATTGCAGCATACATCACATTCACACACATCACTAGGCATAATTTTTGGCTGTGATGACAAGTCAAAATGAACTACTCATATGATCATCAATCAAGCATTCCAAAAGAGGAAAGAAAAAGAAGAGAAGAAGGGCCTGACAGATTTCGTTGGGTGCAAACTAGGCTTGGTCCATGGTTCATATTTTTTAGATGGAAGGATGTGATTTCGGTGAATGTGATACAACTTGCAAGAGGGCTTTAATGATCATGAATCGAGCATGTTAAATGAGGATGGAAAAAGAGAGTGCATTGACATGACAACAATTATTGGGTGAAAATAAGCAAGTGCTATGGTTTCTGAAAAAAGCAAAAATTTGATTTGATGAAAGTGCATGGATTCGGTTAGAGGGAAACAACTTGCATAAAGATTTGGTGGGTATTGGTGAAAAGGCTGAGCCGAAGAGAGAAAAAATAGAGGTTGAAGAAAGCGTGGAGAGATGAAAAGAAAAGTTGGAGGACATGGATCCTAGAAAGGTGGAATCTATGGCGGCTTGTCAGAAAAAAAGCTCCAAGCATGGCAACTCTCTATTACCCACTAGATTTCTCTCTCCCCTTTGCCCAGAATTTAAACCTTTAGCTAAAACACTTAACCCACTTTACCTACTTATTCCCACTAACATGCAGTTACCATTCTCAATTCTACACATATAAGGTAACTTCCACATTCCCATTAATTAGTCATTAATGTGGGAAAATTTAGTGATAATTCAAAAACCCCTCAAGGAGGAAAGAGAGTTTGCATTCGGGTTAAACCCTCAACTTATCCTCATATAAAAACTCTCTCTCTTAACTCAACCATCAATGCTCAAAACTCAAAAGCCTTCCTACTCCAAACCGAAAAAAACATTCAAGGTTCTACTAGTCTCTTTGATAAAAGGAGAAGAAGTATGGTTGAAGTTCATGCTCTCTCATCTTTGTTGGAATAAGTATTGAAGGAGTATAATCCCACACATGTGATGAATTGGAAATCATCAGTACTCCTGCTTATATGAAATTGGTTCATAATTTCCTCACCAGTATGATGTCAAAGGCTGATAATGATGATCATACAATTGGTGTTCATAGTCTGATCTGTGGACAATCTGTCTTCGTTGACGCCAAATCGATCAGAAACCTGCTCAAAGTGCCTAAAGAGAAAGATATAAGGGAGAAGTACCATAACACTGAATCAAGAACTACCACACCGATCCTATTCACCTCCAGTGTTATTGAGCAGAGAAGATTGATGTTTAGCAGAAGCACCAAAGCTGGAAAGTATGAGGATAGGAATGCCAATCATATAATCTTGCTCTATTTTATTACCTGAGTTCTTATTCCTCGACATGGCTACCAAACCACTTTGAAGATCTATGATATATGGCAGCTAGGGTGCTTGCTGAGCAATAGTCCAGTTGATTATGCGTATATCTTTCTCCATCACATATTGCACAAAAGGAGACCTTATGGAAATTTGATCACACTTATAGTGCAACATGCAAATGTGGTTCCCATAAGTGATCATCTATCAGAAGCCTTATGCACCTTAACTCTCTCCCGTATGCGTATCAAGAAGATTATGCAAGGTGTGTTCTATCTCACACAACTAAGCTCATCCAAGGATGCATAAGTTGAGGCAGTAATTGAAGAGGTGAAATATGTGGAGGAATAAATTCTGAAAATCAAGGGGATGATTGCTAAGATGATGGATATGTAGGAGGCACAATTGGACTTTCTTGTGAACCATTTTCATCCGGATGCTAAAGTGTTCTCTGCCTCAGATTCCTCCTCTGAAAAGGATGCTACTGATGATGAATCCAATAAGTAACCTTACTTTAAGATCTAATGCCCAATTAGGTTCATGCATTTTCATTTTGAACATTGCTTGCATCATATTTCGATTCTGTTTATGCTTTAGTTTTGTTATTTTCAATGATTATGCATATTATGGTTTTATGTTCGTTCTGGCACTGTTGATGCCAGATTGTCTGGATATTTGGTGAACTGCTTTATGCTTTATATCTATGGCGTTCTATTATCTTGCTACGCTATATTGGTTTATCTCTATGCAGGATAATGATCTTTTCCTCCCTTATACTAATTTTTGGTGATGCCAAAAGGGGGAGAAAAGTAGAGTGTGTGTGAAAAACACACAATGATCGATGTTAATTTCGATATCAACTTATGCTATGATTGATTATGTTTATTGATATCGATTGATTGCTTAGTGCTCTAACTTATCTCTGTTCCTCTAATGATTAGTGCTTATATTGGAAAAATCTTTAGCATAAGGGCAGCATAGATTAAGGGGGAGTATCATAGATTGAGGGGGAGCTTAAACTTTAAACCGTTTTAAACCCTCACATACTTGTGTGTTTTCAAATATGTTTGTCATCATCAAAAAAGGGGAGAATGTTGGGTTACGGTAATTAACATGTGCAGTAGTGATTAATTAATTAGCTAATTAGTGCTAATTGATATTTTAATCTAATTATCTAACCATGTGCTTAATTGGTTTTGATTAATGAAAAACTAGGTTTATCAATATTTTAATCTACCACCCAAACCCTTGAATTAAATAATAAAATCAGATTTTATAAGGTTTGAGGTTAGTGGGATTGGTATGTGTGCTAGTGGTATTATTTTAATGGGTTTTAGTCTCTTTCATGCCTTTGGACCATATTAGTTTTCTTACAACTTTGAGGCAAATGTTGGAGAAGCTCCTAAACTCTATAAACTAGAAATATAGAATGATTCAACTTAGAAAATGTTTGTTTATTGATCTGGGTAGGAGTTAGAAAGATTCATCTCGATTTAGCCCAAACCTAGGACCATCAAACCTAGGTTTCTGTCCAACTTGTGCTGATTTTCTGGAACTTTGCGGCAACTTGTTGGAGGCGCTCCCATACTCTATAAACCTGGTATCTAGCTTCGTTTAACTCAGAAAATATTGGACTAAGAATCTGGGTAGGTCTCACAACGAATAGATTGGAATCTGGCTAACCTAGGATCATTAAACATAGGCGCCTGTCCAGCATGTGTTGGTCCACCCAGCAGGGGCTGATTTTCTTTAACATTGGGACCATTTGTTGAAAACGCTCTCATAATCCATAAATTTGGAACCTAGCCTACTCTAACTCAGAAAATGTTTAAATCAAGATCTGGGTAGGTTTGACAACGGATATATTCAAATCTAATCAATCTTGGATCATTAAACCTAGGAGTCTGCTAAGCTTTGGCAGACTTTCTTGTACTTTGGAGCCATCTGTTGGAGGCGTTCCTATGAGCACAAAACCCGCAAGTTTGTTTCTCTCTGTTCTGCAGGTGTTTGTTTAAAGGACTGCAAAGCTCTCACAACGACTCATTCTGATTCAGTCCAACCTAAGAGATTCAAACCTAGACAGCAGCTTAGCATATACAGACCACTTTCTGGAATTAGAGCAATGAACGTTTTGGCACCAATGATGCCAAATCTTGAGGTAGCAGAAAGTGACAGCTTGCCGTTGGATGATGAGGCTACCACTTCTCCCAGCCTATGTAAATTGAAGGAAGACTGAAGAACTCAAGTGAGAGCTGCTATTACGAAGTCTTGACATCATACTACTTGAGTTATACTTGCAGTTCTTCAAAAGAGCCTAAATTGAGTGCTATCTGTAAGGCTAAAGATTTGAGCTTAATTGTACATTTTCTTGACTTTGTCATTCAAGATTCCTTGTATGAGATCAAACACACCTTAGTGGGAACTTGGGATTAGTTTGCTAAGGTGGGATTCAACAAACCAGGGAGGTTTGTGGTAAGTGATAGGTTTGAGCTTACCTATGAAAAAGCTTGTAAAAAATTGTGGTTGAACCCGTAAAAGCCACGGCATAGTGAAGGTTAGAAATCTCAAGGTGGACTCCTTGAGTAGTAGATGTAGTCCTTAGTGGCGAACCACTCTAAATCGTTGTGCCAATCTCTCTAACCTTTCTCTCTTAAGTGTGTATTAGTGTGTGCATTAGTGCCCATAATCTACAGATCCGAGTCCAAGAAGGATTTGGCATTAACCGTGCCAAATCAGTGATTAATCGAAAAGGGGCTAATTCACCCCCCCCCCCCCCCCCCCCCCCCCCCCCCCCCCCCCCCCTCCTCTTAGCCAAATTGGGCCTACAATCTGTACTTATGTAAGGAGAGCTATTGAATGTTCGCTCCTCGCTTGTAATTGTGTAGGGGGAGCTTTCGAATGTTTGCTCCTCGCCTGTACTTGCGTATGGGGAGCTTTTGAATGTTTTCACAATGGTGGTGGAAGAAGAAACCACCTTTACTATGGTGTTTTATGCTAGTCTTCCTTGGGAATTTTTAAGGATTTATTTTTAAATTTTTTCATTGTTCTCTTCTGGCTTGTAGATTTGGAAGGAGTTTTAGTGACTGATTTAAATTTCAACACTATGCATTTGTCGTTTACTTAAGGCTTGAGCTGAAAAGCTTGCTTCATTCAATTCAATGGTAGAGGGCCTGTTGGCCCCTTATTGGCATGGAAGTAAAAAAGGAGAAAGAAAAAAAGAAACTTGGTAAAAGAAAGAGTGAAAAAACATGAAGAAAATAAGCGAACAACCATAAAAGAAGGAGAAATTCCTGGGTAAGAACCTTGGGTGTTTTATGGGTAGAACTTCTTCAGGTTGTCCATGTTCCATGTGTACGGGAGCAGACGCCCTGTCTTTGGGTGGGATTTCGTGGCAGCTGGAGCCGATTCCATGTTGTTCTGATCCACAAACTCGACCATTGAATCATCTTCATTCGTCGAGGCCTTTGCTGCTAAAGCTTTCTTCAGATTCACATTAGAGGTGGTAGTTTTCAGAGCAAGGGTTTTTGTTGAGGTTATCAAGTTGGAAATTTTGATGGCCTCAGTGTTAAAAAGCTTGATAAACTCTCCTACAAATTCTCCAGACTTTTTGCTTCATTAGCATGAGGGCCAATGGTGTCTTTTTCTAGTTGGAAAAATAGGTCAGAAATCGACCCTTGAGTTCTCTAAAGTTTCCTATGGATTTAGGTGTCAGTGCCATGTACCACTCTCTTGCCGACTTGATCAGAGTGGTGTGAAAACCTTACATAGGACTGCATCTGAGTATTTGTTCATGCTCATAGTTCTATGTATTACTTGAGGGGGTCCTTTGGATCTGTATGCCCGTCATAAGTGTGAAGCCCGGGGTCTGTGAGGGCGGGAAGTCTACGCCGTGCCGGGATGAGCATGGACAAGGAGCGGCTTCTGGCAGGCTTCTAGACGGAAGGGCACACGAATGAACCGAATCCACACCAGAATAAGAGAGATCCTGAGGCTGTGTAGGGATGGGGCTGCATAGTTGGGGCAATTTCATGATTAAACGGGTATGGGACTGTATAACTAAGAATAGCTCAAATGAAGTGATTTCGAGGTTGTACAGGTATGGGACTGTACAATCGAGAATAGCTTAAATGGTTTGATGGGTACTAACTGTATCAACAAGGTACACCTACCTTTTCGATGCTCAATCCATACGAACTCCAAAGTTAAACGTGCTTGACTTGGAGCAATTCTGGGATGGTTGACCTCCTGGGAAGTTTTCCCCGCAAATATGCGAGTGAGGACAAAGCATGTTGGAAAGGTCTCGTGTTCGTATGTAGTGACAGTCGACAAGCCGGACGTTACTGTTGGTAGCGGAGCTCCAAGACTCCCATAGTACGGTGCAGGGTTCGGGGGCGAACATAGCAGAAGTTGGTGGGCTTGTGACACCCGGGGTCTTTGAGGGCGGGAAGTGTACGCCGGTGCTGGGATGAGCGTGGACAAGGAGCGGCTTCTGGCAGGCTTCTAGACGGAGGGGCACACGAATGAACCGAATCCACACTGGAATAGGAGAGATCCTGAGACTGTGTAGGGATGGGGCTGCACAGTTGGGGCGATTTCGTAATTATATGGGTATGGGACTGTATAATTAAGAATAGCTCAAATGAAGCGATTTTGAGGTTGTACCGGTATGGGACTGTACAATCAAGAATAACTTAAACGGTTTGATGGGTACCAACTATATCAACAAAGTGCACCTACCTTTTCGGTGCTCATTCCATAAGAACTTCAAAGATAAACGTGCTTGACTTGGAGCAATTTTGGGATGGGTGACTTCCTAGGAAGTTTTCACCAGAAACATGCGAGTGAGGACAAAGCATGTTGGAAAGGTCTCATGTTCGTATGTAGTGACAGTCAACTAGTCGGGACGTTACAATAAGTCTCAATGGACGGGCCCTTAAACTTTTCTAGTACTGAGGCTAGCCGAACTGAGTCTACTAAGGGTGAGAGACCCACCATCTCACTGTTCTGACACGGTACCCCTATCTTCCCCATGTTCATCCGCTTCCTCCCTAGTGGGGCGTGCAACGAATGAGATCTTTGTCAAATTACACATATAGAGAATGGGAACTTTTTCCATTAGAAACATTATATCGAAAAGGTACTGAAAAAATTTTATATGGACAAAGTGCATCTATCAAGTACTCTGATGGTTGTGAGGTTACTTGATCAAAAGAAAGATATCTTTAGACTTCAACAAGATAATGAAGAAATTCTTGGTCCGGAAGTGTCATACCTCAAGGCGATTGGAGCTTTAGTGTATCTTGCTAATAAAGTAAGACCTGATATATCTTTTTTCGTTAGTTTATTAGCAAGATATAGTTCTGCCCCAACTCACAGACATTGGAATGGGATAAAACATATTTTCCTGTATCATCTGGCTACATAGGATATGGGATTATTTTATTCGTGTCAGTCCTGATCTGTCTAATTGGTTATGCAGATGCCGTTTATTTATCTGATCCACATAAGGCTCAGTCACAAACAAGTGACTTGCTTACATATGGAGGAACTGCTATATCATGACGATCCACAAAGCAAAGTAACGTTGCTACCTCTTCAAATAATGCAGAAATTGTGGCCATACATGAAGCCAGTTGAGAATGTATTTAGCTAAGATCGATGATGCAATATATTTGAGATTCATGTGGATTAGATAGTGAGAAAGATGTTCCAACGACGATTTATGGATTCTATGCTGCCTGCACTGCCCAATTGAAGATGGATACATCAAAGGCAATCAGACGAAGCATATATCACCATAATTCTTTTTCACTCACGATCTTCAGAAGCAAGGTGATATTTGTATTCGGCAAATTTGTTCAAATGACAAGTTAGCGGACCTATTTATGAAATTACTTCCCACTTTAACTTTTTGGAAAGTTGATAAAGAAGATCGGCATGTGGCGACTTTGAGATATTAAGGGATGTCAAAATGAGGTGGAGTAGAATACGCACTAAAATCTTGTTTCTTTCACCAAGTTTTTATCCCACTAAATTTTTCTTAGTAAAGTTTTTTAACAAGGCAATTTACTAAGCATATTTTGTCTAAAGTATAATTACATTCAAGGAGGTCCAGTAAAATTGATCTTTACCATACTCAAATTTACCTTATGTAATATTTTACCACTACACTTAACCTCCACTTGGATTCATCTCTTTGGCCACTTACCTTTCATAATTCCATTTGTCTTAATCTTAATATCATCTGATACGGCAGAAATCCTAGAATCAGCACTAGAATTCCCACAGATCAGATTGTGGTCCTGACCTTCAATCTCAATCAAACTAATGTAATCTCCACCCCTTATTCCTCCTCCAATCATCAAGAAATGAAACAAGTAAGCTTAAAGAACACAAGATGGTGCCAACTCTAGAACCCTAATTAGCAAGAATAACAGAGATTACTACCAAAGAAATAGATCAATGTCACAAAATTAAAATTAACCTAATAAGTAAATCTAAATCCTTCATATAAACCGAGAGAATGAACACTCAAGGGTTGATTGAATCACTTAATCTAAAAGAAACCTCAAAGGTAAACTTTATTATCAAAATACTCATGTGTCGAAATAATGAAGACAAAAGACTCTATTTATACTAAACCTAGAAGACAAGTCGGCCACATTAGCTAACCCTAGTCAAATTGGATTTGACTTTTATTCCCCTAGGTGCCGACTTTAGACTACCCTTTGGACTAGGATTTTAATTGATCCAATATTGATTTGGACTTTAATTAAACCCTTACAAAAATAACCAAACTAAATAAACTAAAGCCCACATTAACTAAACCCAATTACATGGACTTGACCCAAATAAAATAAATAAAAAATAAACACATGTCGAAATTTATAACTCCCACAATAATAAAAATCGACAAGTCTCTTTAAAATAATAGCAAGATATGTCGACATGGCCCAATTATGAATGGTTGATGTCGACTGGACTCCACAGTGCTCTTGAGTCAATTACTCCTTAATTGACAGTAAATTTATAGACTTCTGTTTCAACTCTTCTCCAAGCTTGATCATGGACTCTTCTTGCAACTTTTTACTCATCAAAGATTGGACATGTTGTAAGAGTTGATTCTTGATCATCCTTGACCTAGCTTGTAACGCCTCGAATTTTTGGTATTTAATTTCTTTGGAGTTTCAGAATTTTTGAAATTTTATTTCCAATTTTACCCTTGCAGAATTCCTGGATTTTTGGTCATGGAAATGAATTATTTTCCTTGGGAAATATTTATTTTATATTTGTTTTATTCTTGTTCGGGTTTCGTTGGAAATGAAAATGTGCTTTGGGGGAAACGTGGTGTTTGTCGTAGTTCTAATTAAAACTACGTAGTATTGGGGAAAGGAAAAAAAATGGAAAAAAAAAACAGAATGTTGACTTGAGGACGGGTTGACCGCGCCCAAAGACAAAACGACGTCATTTTGTTTTGGGTGGGTCAAAAACCCTAACCCTTCTTCTTTCTTTCTTTCCCTCTCTCTTCTTTTTCTTTTCTCTTCTCCCCTAGCCGCCGCAACCCCCCACTTCTCTCCCACGATTTCTTTCCATTTTTCTATCCCTCAAGCTGTACCAACTTCCCGATTCCCTTTCCCCTTAATCTCTTCTCCTTTTCTTTAGTTCTTTTCCTTTTCATCACGGTTTCTCTCTTGTGTTCGTTTCTCCTGTTGTGAAAACCCCAAATTTGATCCACTAATATTTTATTGAATTATGAATATGTTGTTGTCTATGGATTGATGAAATGATTCGATTCTTAGATGAAATGTGTTTGTAATTTAATTGGATATTAATATTTTATTATTTCCGAATTTTTGATATATTTAACTTGGAATTATTGAGATGATTTAATTCTGGGTTTAATGTATTTAAAGGTTTGAAATTAATAAAACGTGGGTATTTAGTTGTTTTAGGCCTTTTAATTATTTTTGGACCCAACTAAGATGATTTCAGGTATTTAAATGATTAAGAGCCTGAACCAATTAAGTATGGACCCTCCAGCAATATTGGCCCATCAAAAACCTGGACTTTAGCAACTCATTAACCCCAATTTTCATTCAGAATTAGGGTTAGTATATTGCCTTGTGAGTTTTTTATATTTATGGTATACAGAGTGGAGTGAGGAGGAGGAAAACTAAATTAGGAAGAAGGGTGAGGGTAGGATACAAGTTAGGAGGGTTTCTGGAAGCTTAAAATAGGCAAAAACTATTTAGGAAGGCCGTGGGAATCAAGTTGTACCGGAATAATGAGGATCAAGACAGGAAAAAAAAAAGAACATTTTGGAAACAGGTGCCGGCGGACATGGCGACATGACCGCCAGCACCTGGCAGGCTGGTGGTCGCCGCGTGATGACAGCCATGGCCTGGCGGACATCCCTTCCAGTTTTGGCAGTTTCTTCGATTTTTCCTGTTTACTTGATTTTGGGTATCTACCACTGCATCTTGGGATTCAATCCCGACCCTTAGATCAAAACCACGTCCAGACCCCCCAGACACTATAAATAGGACCCTCATTCACCCTCAAAACGCACGAATTCTCTCCCTTTCCCCCCTATACACACATAAGCTAGGTGCTTGGAATATTTCTCTAATTCCAAGCTTAGGAACCCTTTCAAGGGTAGAAATTCTGGAGGAATTTCATGGAGAGTAGTAGCAAGAAGCCAGTAGAAGAAGGAGATCAAGAGAAGGAGAGGAAGGAGGCGGATTCAAGCAAATCGTTGCAGAAGAAGTGCTGAACCCGAGAGGAAGGTTCCAGTGGAGGCAGTCTTAGTATTTTGGCTATATCTGAAGCTGTACATGTCATTTTTCTACAATCGTGGTGTCTCTGAAAAGCTAAGAAGTAGCTCTACAACTTTTCTGTTTAGGCAAGACACCATTTCGGCCTCCGTCTACCCCGAATTTCCTATTGAAGTTCTGCTGAGATTTTGTTGCGAAGTGGTAAGCGCATAGGAGCTAGAGGAGGGCTACAAGTGGTAACTCGTTCTAATTTTCTCGATTATCTGCTGCTGTGACGTGATGATGCTGACGATGTGATTGTTTATGTGATGCAAGTAAGAACTATGTGAGCTTTGAACCCATGATAGGGGGTACGTAGGCAGTTTCTAGTGAATTGAAACGCAAGCTCAATTATTTATTTATTTTCTATTTTGTCTTTGAATTTCTGTTTTATTTTTGTTTCATGTTGTTTGTGCATGGCATGTATTGATCCTTAATTGTACATGATCTGGCCCCAGCATGGATCGGTGCCTAAAACCTTCCAATCCGTGACAAACCCCCGGGTCCATGTCTTTAGTTAGCTATCGGTTGCCTTATGGAGTCATTGGTTGCCCAAAGAAAGTTTTTCCTTGAATTTTTCTCTTTAATAAAATTCAAGTGGAGACTCCCAAAGACATGGATGACAGTTAAGAAGAAGATGGTGAGTAGGCACAATGAATTTTGGGTCAGGTACTCACACCTGTCTTTCTCCCCTTCGCCGACACCATCTCTTCTTCTTCTTACTCTTGAGAAACATTGCTGCCTGTGAGAACCCGGAACTTTCTCACCTCGTGACAATCGATGGAGTCGCCATCCAAGTTTTACTACCGTGGAAAAACTCAGAAAAAACCAGAGAATAACTCCTTTATGCCAACAAAAGAAACCGATTTGCAAACCAAAGATGCCAGCCTCGGGGGTTCATCATAGATTCCTAGGTATGAGGCACCCCATCTATGCTTCGGCGAAATAATATGCAATTTAAGCGAATACTTGTGCTTTGGTGCGTGTGTGTGTGTGTGTGTAAACCAGATTTCCCGCAGCAAACAACAATAATAATATATATATAATAGAAATTAAAGAGACAAGAAAAAGAAAATAAACAATTTGGCTTGCGTCACCACCATTAGAGACATCCTACGTACCCCGGCAACCGGGTTCAAAGCTCACGTAGTTCTTGGATTAGAATCAACACTCAAGCAAACATGTCAGTATCAGCATACAAACAGAGACCAAATCATAGCAGCAGAGACAAATCAAAGGGAAAGAGACCGAGTTACCACCAAGGGCGTGTTCTTCGTCGTTCTTCGCGTTTGAGGGTTGTAGATCGCTTCTACCCTCTTTTCGTTCCTTAGTTCCACCTTGATTGGCTCTGAAACTACTACAGAGACAAAACTAAACAACACACCACGTGAAATCTAGCAGAGAAAGGCAAAGAAATCGAATTGAGAATAGAAAATAGTAGAGTTTTCCCAAGCAAAAAGCTCAATGGCCAACCCCCCAAAAATTGTGTTTTAAGGGTTCTATTTATAGTATTCAGGGTCTGAGGGGGCGTGGTTTTGATCCTAAGGTCGAGATTAAACCCCCTAAATCTAATGGCTGAGGGTAGAAATAAAAAAAGAGGGAAAATAGAAAAAGTGGCCGCCTCTGGGACGCATGCCGCCGCCTGGTGGCGGTCTTCCTTGCTTGACCGCCGGCTGTTGGCGGTCATGTTGCCATGACCGCCGACCCAGTCGGCTACTGTTCACCTTCTTCCTATTTTGACCGGGTTTTTCCTATTTTGACTCTAATCCAATTATTGCACGCAAAGCTAAGGATATCAGACCAGAAAAACATCCTTTTCTTGAGGGAAACTCTATATTCTTTCCATGTAAACTCATTTACTTAACCTGCACTCCAAGTGAAACACCTGTAATCCAATTTTACAAATAAAGTACTTATTCAAAAGGAATTTACCAAAATGCCCCTGAAACCCGGGACATGAAAATCCATCACCAAAACAATATCAGAATATCTTATTAAACCGAGATGTCATAAAGAACAAGAGTAAACCGGCTTATCAAGCTATAAATCAACCCGACAAACAGCAGAAACAACATCAAGAATCAAACTTCGGCAACCCGCCGACAATGTAATCGAAATCAAAAATGACATCTCAACCAAAATCCAATGCAGCGGAAGATAAAGATAAAATAAAACAAGAGAGAAAAAAAATGATATGCATGTCGACTCTATGGATCCAACCGGGAGATGAAGCACAACTACCTGTTGGGATATCCACGTCCGTACTCCGGACAGGAAGAGAGAGACAGCACGCTAACTAAGAGTCTGAAAAACAACGGTGGCGAATATGTGAGTCGCCTACTCAGTGAGCAGTATAAATCTAGTTATGTAGGTGTGCAAAGCAAACTCAAAAGGAAAGTAGAGAAACAAGCACTAGTAAGCAAACACACAATAACCAGAACTAACATGCCAACAACATATAAGCAAACAGTTTATGTTTTACATCCGTTTGTGTGTTAAGTTTTATTATTATATTTATTATTCAGGGCCCCCTACTGTGTGTGTCGAGCTCGGTCCCGTCTCATGAGACAACCAGGGCGGAAGCCCAAAATAACCAGGCATATAGCCCAAATATCACCATAAAGAGAGAGAGACAGAGAGAAAGAGGGAGGTAGAAAGGGGGAGGTAGAAGGAGGGAGGTAGAACCGGTCATCACAGACCCATATGCTAACCGCATATACCATGCTATCCCGCATGCAAACCCGAGGGGGTATCACTTCCCGCTCGAGCCAACCAGTCATCAACACACAGTAGTATATCTTTTTTAGTATATCATTCTTATTCATACTTAAGAGTTCATGTGTGCCAAAAAGTTATGATTTATCAGGGTTGTGTGAATTATTCATTAAATCAACATCCGGGATTCCAACCCACATCACATCACACAGTTCACCCAAAATCATTGCACATGTTATATCCCATAACAGTTAAGCAAGACATGCTTCTCCAACAAATAGCAATACACAGGCACACAATACAGATCATGGCATGTTAGCAAACAAGGCATGCAACTCAGACAAACCAATCTAGCAAGCACATGCATACAAACATAAAAAGACTTATAAAGTCACCTCAACGACGATTATCCTGTGGAGCTTTCCCCAAGACAGATCCTCCAGCTCCCAAGGTATTACCCGTGCCTGAATACCGGCACACACAATAATTACAAAACAATTATAGTAAACCGTGCATGCATGATACTTATATGCTTATCTGAGTGAAACCTGACCCAAACTACCCGGTTATGTAATTTCAGGGTCTAAGCCCAAAAGGGTATATCTCCTCACCAAAAACTCCAAAAGACAAGGACCTAAGGTTAATCGGGCTTAAGCCCATCTAAATCCAAAATAACTTCTCGGGCCTAAAGCCCACTTCCACAAGTCCACAAGAAATCCAATTATGAATTTGGGCTTAGAGCCCATTCCTTAAAGTCCATAACGAGTTCCCGGGCCTAAAGCCCATCTCCTTAAATCCGAGACTATCCATTTATGTTATTGGGCCTTGAGCCCATATCCTACAGTCCAGAACAACATACTTGTGCTAAAGTGTTTGGTTAATAGGGCTGGGCCCGGTTTTCCTACATACCGTTCTAAGTTCATTCCCGAGCCCAAGAGTTAAACGACCTGAGACTCTATCTGTGTCGGTAAATTTCCGGCCACACACTCTCACACCCCCGCACCCGATTTACCACTAATCTCAATTATCATAATATGTACATTCATCCAATTATTCCCCATGAAATATGTACAAAAGGTAACCCGAGTCCAAAACCAGAAAATACCGTTTAAAGACGAAGAAGATTCTGTGATGCCAAAACTACGACCCGAGCCTCGCCGGATTCCTGTTACCTTGCCGGAAAGTTCACAGCAACAACCACAACAATTCTGCCACTGCCCAAAACAACCAAAATCAACAATAACCAACAGAAAACGGAATTGAAAGGTAACAGAGAGGTTGCATCCTTACCCGGAAAACAACTCACGCTGCCCGGAATCTGTCCACCACCAAAACCCGAGCCTGCAACCTTCCTGCCTGGAAAGAACCCGCAAACACCGGTTCTGCACAGCCACTGCCGACCGAGACAACAACACCACCGCACCCACAGCCCGCCGGAACCAACACCAACACAGCACACCGGCGACGACCAACGACACACGCACATGCACGATCCGCCCACGCACTATCCACCGCCGAACCCAAATCAACACCAAAACCAAAAATCAACGACGACACCAACACACAAGCCGAGAAGGAGGAGAAGAGGAAGCAGAGGAGGGGTCAGACTTACCGGCAATGCGAGGAGGACAGTGGCGATTCCCGTCCACGCGCAGTACTCCTCGTCGCGCACGGCCTGGCCTCTTCTCGGTTCCACTACACGCAACGGCGGAGGCGTCGTCTTATGGTAATTCGGTGTTTGAAGAGAAAACAAAAAAAAAAGAAAGGATGGGCGGCGATGGCAAGGCGAGGGGTAGACAAGATGTTGATGAAGACGAGAGGGAGGGAGGGAGAGAGAGAGAGAGAGAGAGAGAGAGTGAGAGAGAGAGAGAGGGGGGGTCGGGAGAGAGGCGCCGTCGGGTGAGGAAAAGAGAGAAAGAAAAGAGAAGAGAAGAGAGAAGAAAGAAAAGAAGGGAAAAGGGTTAGGATTTTGACCCGCCTGGCCAAAATGACGTCGTTTCGTTTTGGCTAGGTGCGGTCAACCCGCCCTAGCTGGTCAACGTTTTTTTTTTCCCCCCTTTACCCAAAACGACGTAGTTTAGTCCAAAACTACGGTAAACCCCGCGTTTCATCCCGAAACACGTTTTATCTCCAACGAAAGCCATACCCGACCTACTAACCACTTAATACTGACATAACCAAGGTAAAATAATTTATTTTCCTAGTCCAAAAAATCCGGAAATTCCTCAAGGATAAAATTGGAATAAAAATTCCGAAAATTCCATAAATTTAAATTATGAAAATCCGGGGCGTCACACCAAGGATTAAGATTATTCCTCTTTTATCCATAAAATAGGCAAAATAATAAACCAACTTAATTGGGCCTCTAATCCAACAAAAATTAGAGACAAATAAGTCAGAAAATTCATGCTAAGCCTGGGCCTAATTAAACAGAAAGTCCATGAATTTATTTATTGGGTTCCTAAGCCAAATTAAAGACCAAAAATTAATAAAACTAACGTTGGGCTCTAAAACACAATAGCAATCCAATAGAATAAAATAGATGGCTAAATTTGGGTGTTCACACCACCGCCACCATATCGTTTTCTCTTTCGAGCTGTTGGTCTCTCACCTTCAGGGACCGCTGCAAGGGGAAGGAATAGGCGAAAGGAGGCTTTGCTCTGGGCGTGACGTGATAGCAACGTGAGGTCGTCGCCGCCACGGTCGTATCTGTCGGGTATGCCCTTGATGCCTTCCTCCTTCCTTTATTTCTCTTTGTTTCCATTCACGATCCTTGTGGTAATTCAGCTCTTTGTGTGTGTGGTTTGGTTTGTTGTTGTTTGTTGGGGTCGGGTTTGAATGGTGGTTGTCCATGGCAGATGTGGTTGTAATCGATGTGGTTGTAGTTGATTTCTATCTGTATACAATGGTTTATTTGTTTGCAGTGAGACAGTGGTTGGTCTCACCCCCTCACAGTCTTTTCACAGGTTAACTGATTGATGATCAGGAGTGCATATCAGCAGGTGGCGGTGTTTTCCTCTTCGTCGGGTCGGATCCATAGAGTATCTTGCATTCATGTTTCCTTATGTATTTGTCTTCCGCTGGATATCTGTATTGTATTATTTATTGTATGATTAATTGTTGATCATGTTGATGATATCGTATCCCGGGCATAAAGGCATTTTTGTCATTTCACATATTATAATTAATTAAATGAATAATTTGGGAAACGGGCGTTTCATAACTCTTATAATTGGACCTTGTGGAAGCACCATGAAACGCCCCGACCCATATTTACCGTACACAGTAAACACGTGCCGGAACTGTAACAACCCAACCCAACAAAGCCCAGCATACAGTGTATACAATAGATATCCGGGCTCAACAGCCCAACATAAAAACAACAACAATAACTCAACCGGCCCAATGGCCCAATAATAGTAAAAACAATGCACAGCGGAAGACTTTAATAACTCACAAACACTGTATGCGACACTGATGCAAACTATGGATCCAAGCCCTGTCCAAGGGATAACGCCGCAGCCTGTCTGGAATGCACCAAACCTGTACCAAAAATAACTCATCCTACGGGATGAAAGCCCGCAGGTGAGGGGTGAGTCCGAAGTGCCAACCGACGAAGGAAAGACAATCAAAATGAACACTAAAATTACTCAAGGTCAACATAACAGTCAAACCAAAAGACAAGACCCAAAACCGGTCCAAGACCGAAAAGACTCAAATAAAAATCCAATTTCCAATTTTATCTTTCCGGGTCCCGTCACGGACAAGCTAGAGGTCAGACCTGGTTATAAACACATACCGGGTGCCAGACCAAATCCAGAGAACCTAGGGATCGACATCCCAAAAATACGAACCCAGGGATAAACATCCAAAAATAATCACGGGATAGACATCCCAAGCATAGACATGCTTATCACAAGTAACCCAGGTCACGGCCACCACGAAACAGTCTTAAACCATCGAGTCGTACCACTACTTATCACGTGACAATTATATTACCGTCATTAAAACCATGTCACAGGGATCGACATCCCTAACCAAAATCCCGGGATAGACATCCCTGTCCAAAATCAAGGATCGACATCCTTGTCTCAATTTATTATTTAATTCCAATATATCTTATACCAAAAAGACTCAAGATCAACATCCAAATACCAACCAAGATACTGGGATAAACATCCCGACAACAATCAAGACAAATGCAACATGCAATAATCGACAAACACAATAACCGAGTAATATAGGCACATATCGAAGGAAATCCATCCTCACCTTGGCCGATTACTCAACTCCGGAAACAATGACCGGTCCGACGTCGGCTCCTCGGGAAACTGCCCGATATCCAAACCTATACCACAAACAATATATACACATAAATGTACACAATCAGTATACTATGATGCCAAAATGTGAAATAACCCATCCCGGTTCTTATTCTTTATTATTTCCATTTACCGAAAATATTATTCTGTACGTATATCCGAATATAATTTCGGTGCCATACTTTAATTAAAACTCTTTTAAAAATATTTTCATAAATTAATTATAATTTGTCTTCCAAAATAATAGCAATATAATTTTCCAAGAAATTATATCAGTTATATGTATTTTCCAAAATAAGTTCATAAAAATTATTTACTATAATATTATTTTCTAAAAGAAAATAATTATACATGTATATATATTTTTCCAGAAATAATAATATATTTATATAATATTCCAGAAAATATTTTCATAATATATATCTTTTCCAAATAACCATAATATTAATTTTTAAAACAAGCATAGTTATTTTAATTTTCAAAGAACCAAGGAATATATATATATATAATTAAAACACTATAGTTAAAAATTTTTATATTTTCCTCAAAATAATATATATTTTTTCTCAAAACCGATTTTATTCTAATAAATAAATATATATATATTATTTCTTTTTTTTTTCACTGGACTGGGCCATGAACAGTAAGCCCATGCCCAGGCCAAGTCCAACCCAACAGAAATTCAACCAGTAAACCCAAGTCCACTGGGTCCAGGCCTGCTGGTCCAAGTCATCAGGCCCAAGCCCAAGACTCGAGCCCAGCTGCCGTGACCCAAGGCCGTAACCCGACTTCGAAACGGGTCGATCCACCCGGTTGCCATCAACACAACCTGCTCACTTTGAGCTGCAGGTGACTGCGACGGCGGCATGGGACGGGCGAGGCAAGGCGAGGCGAGGAGGCGGTGCGACGAGAGTACGTCGGTGCTGGTGTGCGACTCGGCGGCGGCGTGCGGCTGTGCGACGCGAGCGGAAGGGAACGGATCCGAGTCGGGTCTCCTCGTCCAAAGGCGGTGGCGGCGTCACGTCCAAGCGGCGACACGGCTGGCTTGGCGACGGAGGGCGGCGCGACCACGAGGAGAAGAGGCGGCAGGGTGAGGTTGGTCGTTGGTGGTGGTGGCCGGCTGATGGCTCCTCCTCCTCCTCCTTTTCTTTTTTTTTCTTTTTCTATTTTCCCACTTTTCATTTCTTTTCCCGGTTTCTATTTTTTTCTCTCTTTTTTTCTTCTTTCTTTCTTTTTTTTCTCTCCCTCTCTTTCTCTTTTTTTTTTCTTTCTTCTTCTTTCTTTTCTCTCTTTTTTTTCTTTTTCTTCCCTCTTTTTTTCCTCTTTTCCTCTCTTTTTTCCTCTTCTTTCTTTTCTCTTTTCTTTCATCTTCTCTTCCTCCCCCCTTCTTCTTCACCGGCTTTAAACTATTTTCTTTTTTAATATTTGGCATGTGAGCTTCAATAATGTAAATCGTCTGCATTACGGAGCGTGTCCGGTCCGGACCAGAAAATAACTGATACCCCCTTAGTTATTTTCCGGTGTGATTTTCCGAGAAATTTCGAAACCCAAAAAATACCAACTTAGGCCCGAAAAATCCACGGAAAAATCACGAGCGCGGGAAAACTCTCGGTTTCGAAAAACGTTGCCCGATTTACCTTGAATTAATTACCCAAGATTAATTCAACAGTAAATCATGGTAAAAAGACTTTTACAGTCCCGGTAAAAATAAAAAATTTTACCCGGGCTGTTACAGTCTACCCACCTTAAAAAGAATTTTGTCTCCGAAATTCCATCTTATCCGTGGGTCCTACCACGATAAGCTTCTGGCACACTCTGCCAGGTGTCCAACTCAACGCGATATGTCGCTTATACCCTTAAGCGACATCTCATCCTCTATAAGAACCCAACCTCATGACTGGCATACTTACACACAGTCATGGACTCTCCACTGAGATCAAGAACTACCTTAGACTCCGAGAACAACAGCTACATCGACGGCACTGCTTTCCCAACAAGCTCCGATGAAGAACCTCCCAAGAAACGGTTCAAGACAAACATCATCGGCCTGAAGGAACACATGGTCGTCTCCCCAAAACTGCGAAAGAAGTGTGCCAACAAGAAGGCTGATGATCGAAAGGCAAGGCTACTGCTAAAAGTAGCACTCCACAGCAGACACTGACGCTGCTGAACGTCTCACTGAAGAAGATCAGCTCGGCGGTGATGCAGATAGAACTGGCGTGCGCAGAACTCTTCCCTCACATGAAGAACGTTCAAAAGCTTGTAAAAAAACCTAGAGAAGCAAGTAACTCCATAGAGCACTTCTTCTCCTGTTGTAAAACTATTATGAAATAAATAAAATAAGTTTCCTTTTTATATCAAAATTCTTATGTTACAAAATCTTATGTTAAACGGAAAATTAAAACATCTCAAAGCAAAATAAAACTTACCAATAAAAATATAAAATCAAACATAAAGAAATCAAAAATAAAACTCGTTTAGCAAAATCAAAACATAAAGAAATTAAAACAAAATATGTTTTCATCATCAGCGTCCAATTCGGTCCTAAGCACCCTCGATCCCGAGAAACGTGACATACACGGCTAACGGTGACGTCGGTTTCCCTCGCGAAAAAGACGTCCGTTAACTCGTAAGGCGATGATCACAAGCACGTCCTATGTCCCTCGAAAGAAACGTACCCACTTGTCCACAAATTCCGCATGAGCCAAAAACGTCTGTCAGATCTCGTATCTCTCCACGATGTCCGAACAGCTATAAACTTGTCGCACATGCGCTCTACTCGAGGTGTGGTCCCATCAGTCCAGCCTCAACGATCACGGATGCATGTGATGAAAGATGCAAGAAAATATAGTAAAACCATAAAAAGAAAGGACAAGGTAGCCAGAGCGAAAGAAAATCATGAGAAGGAAAAAGGCTGAAAAACTCTGGCATTGGTAGCCCGAAAAACGTATAAAGTAACAAAGCAATAAATGAGGCAACGACAAATTTTCAAAAAGCAAATCTTGAAAATTGAAAACAGTAAACACGCTCCCCATAAGAGTATAAAAGACGAAGCGGTGTGGTGTAAATCATCGAAAGCATTTAAAAGCAACAAAACATCCAGGCAACCAAAACCACAAAACTCTGAAAAACAAAACACATATACGTCCCAACACAATGCCTGATCCATCTTCCGTCTTCTTCGTCGAGGGTGCCAATCTAGGCAGAAGAAACCGTCTGGCTTACAGCATGGTCAACGAGCGTCCAGAAGAACTACCGAACGAGCTCGGCAGGATGCCGCGTCTAGTCTTCGTCGACGAACTCTACTCGTCGCGGTTCTTCATCACGCCCATGGAAGAGACGTTCTTCCTGGAGGACCATGGCACTCTAAGGACCTCCTACTACGGCTCGGCAAACTCCATCATGTTCTTCATCTCCGAAAGACTATAGGAGTTCAACCTAGAGTCCACTTGCCATACCCTGGAGCAAGGCACCTACTACCAGCTCTCGATGACGGCCCAGAGCATGCCCAGAGTAACTCGTCTGCCCGTAACTTGGCCCAAGGCCCGACTACTGGTGTGGAACTGTAGAGGAGTCGCAAGGCATTCCCAGGAGTTCTCGCGTACCCTGAGGGACCTGAAGAACCAATACAAACCAAACATGGTTCTTCTCACAGAGACCCAGTGGCAACCTCAAGACGATCACGGTCTCATCCCACTCCGGTTCCCTCAAGCAAACCGGTCCGAGCTTCCCGGCCAGAACAATGCAGGCGGCATGTGGTTCTCGTGGAGCGACAGCATCCAAGTCAACATCAACAACGACCCCACTAGCTTCAGGGTCAACGTCGTTCCAAGGCGATAAATGTATTTTAATTTTTATAAAATATCAATGTAATTTTTTTGTGTCTGTAATCAAAATATTAGTATTATCAATAATATTTATATTTTCGCTTACTTATGGCATCATTCCCTCTTATGTGTATGTTCTGCGACGGCTGGCGTCCCTTGACTGGATCCATAATGCACTAACTAAAATGATATAAAATAATAAACAAATAGAGCGAACTATGCAAACAAGGACAACTAACACACAAAGACTGCCCAACAAGACCTAACACCCGCTCCGCTACCAAAATGAAACGCCCCGACCCGTATTTACCGTACACAGTAAACACGTGCCGGAACTGTAACAACCCAACCCAACAAAGCCCAGCATACAGTGTATACAATAGATGTCCGGGCTCAACAGCCCAACATAAAAACAACAACAATAACTCAACTGGCCCAATGGCCAAATAATAGTAAAAACAATGCACAGCGGAAGACTTTAATAACTCACAAACACTATATGCGACACTGATGCAAACTATGGATCCAAGCCCTATCCAAGGGATAACGCCGCAGCCTGTCTGGAATGCACCAAACCTGTACCAAAAATAACTCATCCTATGGGATGAAAGCCCGCAGGTGAGGGGTGAGTCCGAAGTGCTCACCGACGAAGGAAAAACAATCAATATGAACACTAAAATTACTCAAGGTCAACATAACAGTCAAACCAAAAGACAAGACCCAAAACCGGTCCAAGACCGAAAAGACTCAAATAAAAATCCAATTTCCAATTTTATCTTTCCGGGCCCCGTCACGGACAAGCTAGAGGTCAGACCTGGTTATCAACACATTTCGGGTGCCAGACCAAATCCAGAGAACCCAGGGATCGACATCACAAAAATACGAACCCAGGGATAGACATCCAAAAAAATAATCACGGGATAGACATCCCAAGCATAGACATGCTTATCACAAGTAACCCAGGTCACAGCCACCACGAAACAGTCTTAAACCATCGAGTCGTACCACTACTTATCACGTGACAATTATATTACCGTCATTAAAACCAAGTCACAGGGATCGACATCCCTAACCAAAATCCCGGGATAGACATCCCTGTCCAAAATCAAGGATCGACATCCTTGTCTCAATTTATTATTTAATTCCATTATATCTTATACCAAAAAGACTCAAGATCAACATCCAAATACCAACCAAGATACTGGGATAAAAATCCCGACAACAATCAAGACAGCAATAATCGACAAACACAATAACCAACTAATATAGGCATATATCGAAGGAAATCCATCCTCAACTTGGCCGATTACTCAACTCTGGAAACAAGGACCGGTCCGACGCCGGCTCCTCGGGAAACTGCCTGATATCCAAACCTATACTACAAACAATATATACACATAAATGCACACAATCGGTATACTATGATGCCAAAATGTGAAATAACCCATCCCGGTTCTTATTCTTTATTATTTCCATTTACCGAAAATATTATTCTGTACGTATATCCGAATATAATTTCGGTGCCATACTTTAATTAAAACTCTTTTAAAAATATTTTCATAAATTAATTATAATTTGTCTTCCAAAATAATAGCAATATAATTTTCCTAGAAATTATATCATTTATATGTATTTTCCAAAATAAGTTCATAAAAATTATTTACTATAATATTATTTTTTTAAAAAAATAATTATACATGTATATATATTTTTCCAGAAATAATAACTTATTTTTATAATATTTCAGAAAATATTTTCATAATACATATCTTTTCCAAATAACCATAATATTAATTTTTCAAACAAGCATAGTTATTTTATATTTTCAAAGAACCAAGGTTCTTTGAAAATATAAAATAACTATGCTTGTTTGAAAATTTATATATACATATATAATCCAAAACACTATAATTAAAACCTTTTATATTTTCCTCAAAATAATATATATTTTTTTCAAAACCGATTTTATTCTAATAAATAAATATATATATATATATATATATTATTTCTTTTTTTTTTCACTGGATTGGGCCGTGAACAGTAAGCCCATGCCCAGCCCAAGTCCAACCCAACAGAAATTCAACCAGTAAACCCAAGTCCACTGGGTCCAGGCCTGCTGGTCCAAGTCATCAGGCCCAAGATCAAGACTCGAGCCCAGCTGCCGTGACCCAAGGCCGTAACTCGACTTCGAAACGGGTCGATCCACCCGGTTGCCATCAACACGACCTGCTCACCTTGAGCTGCAGGTGACTGCGACGGCGGCATGGGACGGGCGAGGCAAGGCGAGGCGAGGAGGCGGTGCGACGAGGGTACGTCGGTGCTGGTGTGCGACTCAGCGGCGGCGTGCGGCTGTGCGACGCGAGCGGAAGGGAACGGATCCGAGTCGGGTCTCCTCGTCCAAGGGCGGTGGCGGCGTCTCGTCCAAGCGGCGGCACGGCTGGCTTGGCGACGGAGGGCGGCGCGACCACGAGGAGAAGAGGCGGCAGGGTGAGGGTGGTCGTTGGTGGTGGTGGCCGGCTGATGGCTCCTCCTCCTCCTCCTTTTCTTTTTTTTTTCTATTTTCCCTCTTATCATTTCTTTTCCCGGTTTTTTTTTCTCTCTCTCTTTTTCTTCTTTCTTTCTTTTTTTTTTTCTCTCCCTCTCTTTTTCTTTTTTTTTTCTTTTTCTTCCCTCTTTTTTTACTGTTTTCCTCTCTTTTTTTCTCTTCTTTCTTTTCTCTTTTCTTTCCTCTTCTCTTCCTCCCCCCTTCTTCTTCACCGGCTTTAAACTGTTTTTTTTTTTACTATTTGGCATGTGAGCTTCAATAATGTAAATCGTCTGCATTACGGAGCGAGTCCGGTTCGGACCAGAAAATAACTGATACCCCCTTAGTTATTTTCTGGTGTGATTTTTCGAGAAATTCCGAAACCCGAAAAATACCAACTTAGGCCCGAAAAATCCACGGAAAAATCACGAGCGCGGGAAAACTCTCGGTTTCGAAAAACGACGCCCGATTTACCTTGAATTAATTATCCAAGATTAATTCAACAGTAAATCACGGTAAAAAGACTTTTACAGTCCCGGTAAAAATAAAAAATTTTACCTGGGCTGTTACACACCTTGGCGCCAGTATCACCTCCTTTGATGCTTGAAGCCTGCTTGAGTGTATCATCATCTTTCTTTACCTAACATCCCTTTGATTTTATCTTTTTAATTTAATCATACTTATTTATTTTTATCCTTCCATTTCTAACAATAAATATCCATTCATTCTTCCCATTTCTACACTTACATCTAACCCTAAACTTCTCTTCTCTTCTGTTCATATACTTCTTCTCAACTCCCATTTCCTTCTTAGTTAATTACTATCGGTTTGTCCATCTTATTCTCCATTATTTATATTATTATCAAGATTTTATTATCGTCATCAAAGTTGTAATATTATGATCAAGAGTGTATTTCTTCCTCAATTTTATAACACACAAAAATTTCCATTTTGTTCATAAATGGGGTGGCAAACAAGCAAATACAGATGTTCTCACCAAACCATTATCCACAACACGCTTCATTTTTTTTTTCTTCGAGACAAACTAAACTCGAGTCAAGGACCTCTTACCAGTTTGAGTGGGATGTTAGACCTTTATGTTCATCTAAATTTATACTTACTACGTAATTATCTAAAAATACAGTAGCATAAAAGGTTATGCCATTCTTAGGAATCAAATATTGTATAAACAATAATTAGACTAAACTACCTTTATGCCCCCTCTATTATCTCCAAATAGTCAGTTTGAGTATCAGGCTACAAAATCCTCAATTTTCCCTCCCAGTTATCGAATTTGGTTCAATTCACCTTCTCAATTATCCCAATTTTATTCAAATCACTCAAAGTCAAAATTGGGCAACTGTTCACCCTAATTGGCGTGTGCCCGAAGATAATGTAGACTGTCCACGTGGTGATGCGCCCTTAGGTGAGGCGGTCCTATCGTAAGTCGACACGTAGCATGTTGGGGGAGGGGGAGGGGGGAATAAAAAAATAGTTTAAAGTATAGGGTGAATATTTTTAATATAAAAAATCCAAACAAATCATTTTACCTCATTAATTTGATACCCAAGTAAACAAAAAACTAAACAATCTTTTCTTCTTTTTCTTAATAAAAAATATTTTTAATAACAAAAATTCAAATAAGTCATTATACCTATAATTTAATACTAGTGTAAACAAATTAATCTAACTAAAAATATTATTTATTTGCCATATTTTCTTAAATATAAAAATATATTAAAAAATATTTTTAAAAGTGTGTGATAATATTTTAAAAAAATAATTATTATTTGAAATGGATTTTTAATGTTCATTAATTAAAAACTATTACAAATTTTTAACGCTTAAACGATCCGACTTACATTTACCCAACACACAGTAGTTACCAGAGAAATAGTACCGCCACGTGGCACAAACAGTAAATACAACAGAAAATCGGCCCATTGGCCCATTGTCAAAACACGTCACCCGACCTCGGGAATATCAACAATACCACAGCGGGAGCAATTACAGTCTCAACGAACAACATATGCAAAGCCCAATGCAACCTAATGGATCCGAGTCCTATCCGAGGGTATGCCACAGCCGCCGGAATGCATTCTTGGCCTAACCTGCAAAACTGTATAAGCGGTGAGAGCAACCACTGTCTCACCGATAAACTAATAAACCGAAGTATACAAGCAACCGCAATAACACCAAGCATCAAATAGGATAACATCAGGATATCAGAAGGAATTAGTAAGAGCACAATACTCAAATATCACGTATGGAAACATTACTCCACAGTGGTAACAGAGGAGTCACAAGCATAACCAGATTTGAAGATCCAACAAGAGGGAAAGGCATTTCCCAATAATATGTCACCGCAAATAACATCGATAACAAACGATGTGACCTCACAAATACACCCCTGACCGGAAAATATCAACTGTCCTCTCAATACTAGATGTCCTAAGATAGATTTGAGAAGTTTTATTAATAATTTATTAGGGCCCTGTCACAAGTCATGTTGGTGGTGCCGCGGTAGCCAAGCTAGCTAGCCCGTGGATCCCGCACTGGTACCTCCACGTAGAATAATCTCAGGACCATTACGGGTCCAAGGCCGTTACGAGCCAAATTAAAATCATAGGACCGTTACGGGCTCAAAAAAATCACAGGGTCGTTACGGACCCAGACCACCGCCTCTGGCCGTACCAGCATCCAACTATGACAACTAGATGTCTAAGTGATGTTATCATAATTCATTATTATTTTTTTATTTTTTTCTCTCTGACTATCAATATCCGGTCAACATCACGTGATCAGCTTTGGTCGTACCAGATTATCAACACATTCCGGGTGCCAGATCACAACAGAGTCACGGGATAGACATCCCAAATAGAACTACGGGATAGACATCCCAAAATCAAACAGGGATAGACATCCCAAATATCAACCAAGCATAGACATGCTTATCACAAGTAACCAGATCATAGCCACCACAAAATAGTTTCTAACAATCCGGTTGTACCTCTACTTCCCACGTGACACTTAAGTATAGAACATCACTAATCCAGCATAGATCCCGAGCAGGCTCCCAGCCTCACAGCTCATTTGGGAAACAAACTCAACCATATATCCAATCCTTCAGGTTACTAAACTTAGACCACAGTTAACAGACCAAACCTCTGTTAACAGTCCAACAACATCAACAAACCGAGACTCATAAGAAAATCACCAAGCCCAAATACATGATTCAAACCATCAACAATATTCACAGAAGTCTTAACAACTCAGCAGTTCAACCAAGCAATTTAAGTATCAAAGGATTCATAACAGAATTCAGTATCTCAAAATCAAGGCAATTATCACAACAGGAATCTCAACATTATCCAGTATCGTAATCATTGCAAGTATCAACCAAACAACAGAATATTAAACAATTCACACAATAGCTTGAGTATCACAGGCAACATACCGAAGTTTATAAGTTTATATCCTCACCATAGCTGGTTTTCAGGTTTGGAAATCCTCAAAAGATTCCAAAGCCAATTCCTCGTTGAACTGCTCGGTATCCACTCCTATATTAAGCAAATAATATACATACATAAGATGCACAACAAATGATATGCAAATGACAGTCTAATACTGTAAACTGTAAAATAAATACTAATCTGACTCGGTTAATGCCTTGGGTTATACCCCAATTATCATCGTCATTACCATTATTAACCCATTTCCGAAAATAATATATCGTACTTATATCCAGATATTATCCCGGTATAATACTTTGGTAATACCCTTTTCAAAGTATTTTTCATGAAATTATTGTTTACCATATCATATATCCTTTTCCAGAAAGATTAATTATCATATAATAATTCTTTTTCTAGAAAACTAATCACATATATATATATATGTTCTTGTAAATATTTCACAGTATATATCCTTACTATAATATCATTTTTCTAGGACATAAACCATATTATAATCACCTTAGTTTCTTGAAAATAATATAACAAGGTAATTACTTCATTTATTTTCACAAAATATAATCATATACTATATATTTATATTTCTCAGAAAATATAACCCATATATATATATATATATATATATATATATATATATATTCTAGAATATATTCATATTATTATTTTTATTTTTATTTAATTCGGACTGGGCCAAAAAGCATAGCCCAAGTGCAAGCCCGACTGGTTCAGCCCTTGCTCAGGTGCCAAAGGCCCAGACCAAGGCAAGAACCCAAGCACACAGGCCCACGCCAAGGGCTGACCCATCACCCAAGACCCAGGTCTATTCCGAGTCAAACTCGGGTCGAGCGGGTCGTCTTCAACTCGCAGCTCACCTTGGTGAGTTGCAGCGGTGACTTCGCGTCCGGAAGGCGGCGGCAAGCGAGGCACGGGCAGATGGGAAGGAGATGCGAGGGAAGGCGCGGTGGCTGCTGGTGGTTGTCGGCAGCAGCGAGACGAACTCGGACGGCTATCTTCGGGTTGTCTCCACCGGGCGGTGACGGCCTGAAAGCTTGCAGCGGCGAGCAAAAAAGAGAGGAGATAGGAGGATGCGGCGCGAAGAGAGAGGGAGGGTGATGGTGGCTGGTTGTGGTGGAGGTGGTCTCAGTAGGGAAGAAGAAGGAAGGAAGAAGAAAAGAAAGGAAAATGGAAAGGTGGGGGTGTATCCTAAACTCACCGTTTTGGATTTGGGTGAACTGTTTTAATTTTTTCTTTTCTTTTCTTTTCTTTTCTTTTCTTTTCTTTGGTTTTGGTTTGCACTGGTTACGGGTTGTAGGAAAATGCACTGGGGCAAGGTTTGCAGGAGGAAGATGGGGGCACTGGGTGGTGCAAAGCTTGCAGGGAAGAGGTGTGGTTTATAAGCAGGAAAAAGATGATAACACAAGAAGATGGTGGAATAAAAATTCCACGATAAGGTGCGCCGCCTGCATGGTGCAACTTGAGGAAGCAGACAATGGTGGTGGATGACACGAAGACAATGGTGGTGGATGACACGAAGGGTAACACAGCTGCAAGGTTGACACATGCAGGTGTGATAAACCTGTATAATCGAGCGGGTATCATCTGGACCAACAAATAACTATTATACCCTCTTTACTTTATTTCTGGTCCGTTCCTTCGAGGTTAAACCTAATTTTTTTGAAGATTCCTGGACCCAAAAAATACTAACATGAGTCCGTAAAATCCGCAGAAAAATATCTCGAACGTGGAACAAGGCTCGGTTTCAGAATTCGATGCTCGATTTACCTTGAATTAATTATCTAAGAATAAATGGTAAATCACTATGTAAAATCTTTTACAATCCCGGTAAAAATATAAATTTTACCTGGGCTGTTACAAACGCTCTCCATATCTTGAATACCCAAGTAAACCAATTAAATTTAACTAAAAATATTATTTGTCTGCCATATTTTTTAAAATATGAAAAAAATAAAATTATTTATATTTTTTATTTTTACTTTAAAAATGTGTGTGATAATAATTAATCAAATTTTAATTTTTAGCACCAAATGTGGGGTTGGTCCAAGTGGTAAGTGACTTGGTTCCGCTTAAGTGAGGTCTCGGGTTCAAGTTTTCGTGTACGCAGAAAATTTCGATTAAGAGACTCACCTATAGGTCCAAGTTGGCTATGAGGGGGGGTGAATTAGTCATTTTCGCTTAATCGCCGATGTGGCGTCTCTAATGCCAAATCGACTTTGTATCAGAACTGCACAGTTAATGGCACACTTAAGTAAAGAGAGGAGGAGATTGGCACAAAAGATATATAGTGATTCGCCACACAGGACTACATCCACTACTCAAGGAGTCCACCTTGAGATTTCTAAACCTTCACTAACCTTGATTTTTACGGGATCAACCAATAACCAATAGTACAAGCTTTTACATAAGCTAAGCTCTAACCTCTCATACCCACAAAGCTAATCTAAACTTTGCTCTTGAATTTCCCAGTATGATATCCCTATCCTACCTCACTCAATCGGTTTCTTCACAAGTCAAACCAACAAAGCCTATTTCTCACAAGTTTTTCTAAGGTGCAACTTGCAAACCTTCTCTCAAAGTTAATCCTAACTTTGCTTTCACACTTTAGTCTGAATCATGCCATTCATCTGACAGGTTTGCACTTCTTTAGCCAAGTCCTAGGTTGGACCCAAAAGTCTGAATCCATTTGATTTGTGATATGTTGTAGTGCCTTTAATCATCAGCTCAGTATCCAGAAGTGCAGTGTCCTAGGTTGTTTGACTAATAGGCATAGAGATTAAACAACCAAAAGTGGCATGGTGGCTTTTTATGAAAGCGACCTTTCATCCCCACTAACGCATTCTTCAATTCCACTTACTCCATCTTCCAAGGGTTTGATCACGGAATGAACATTTCATGGGTAAGCTGTAGGAATTGTTAATTCATAATCATAAAGTAATAGGGTTCACATGTTACACTACCTAAGGTCATATTCATCTTCTGTATGCATAACTTAATTGATGAAGATCAAGTTTCTGAGGATGAAGTTCAATTGTCCCGTTCAGCTCATCTCCAATTTACTACACTTATGCATTCAAATTCCGTAGCTTAAGGATGAGAATCTTGATGGGTCTTTTTATATGTGTTGAGCAACCACTTTGCAATGTCCATCTATCCTTATTTTTCTGCCAAGAAAATCACATTTTTGGTAACCACACAAACTTGGGTCCTTGGGATTAGTTTTGGCACCTTTCGGTAGCCAAATATATTTATCAACACAATACATCTTTTGATCATGAAAAGTATCATGCCATGACCTCCATTTTCATCGTAATGACATGTGAAATGTGATGCATTATAAAGTTTAGCTCTAACAAAGTTATTCATTAAGGTTGGCTTGGGATTGAATTCCAAATGAATGACTCTAACACTTTTCTTTTACAAGAAGCGCATTTGTTATCAAGAGAAGGTATACACCAACTCTTCCCATAATGAATTTGACAAATTCAATATTCAGATTAAGAGCATCATTTTCAATAATTGTTTTTCACAAGCATCCACATTTAGAACAAGTTTCTTCTCTAGAATATTGCATATAAACATAGGAACATCATTATTCATTTTTAGATCTTCAACAATATTGGCACATGATGTAGGATACTTTCTAGGCTCTACATGTGAAGTGTTATGAATAACTTTATCAAATCCAATACTTCAACATGTTTCCTATATGCAATGTTCTTTTCTACATCTTTTCCAAAAATCTCATGCAATTTATTAAATTCAACAAATAGCTCATCAAATGTAAATTTATTAAAAGAATCATTTACCTCAGAATCCTTTCTTGCTGACCGGGAAAGATTCGCAAAGTCCTCACCATCCGAATCACTTTTAATGCCAAGTCTTTCTCATTTATTTCATTTTCTTCAAGTTTGGAATTTGTATACATGGCTTGAGTGTGTTCTCTAGACAACATTGGATAGAGCTAAGAATCCTTGAACAATTGATTCAGGTTGTACTCCTTGAATCAAATTGTGCCATCGTGAATGATGCAATGGGACTCCAGAACACATAGATTGTTACACTAGACTGTGCTCATTCCAATTTGGCTTCATTGATGCCAAATCGAAGGAAGTTTTTAGCTTCAGCATTAAGCTTTGCTTTCTTCAATTCTACTTTTGACTGGAGCTTCAAGTCTTTGGCTGGTCTTGGCTAGGATTTTTCACAAAAACTCCATTTCTCCAGATCTTGACAATCTATGAGATCAACGTCCGAAAACTTCTAATGGCCAAACTTCACACTGCAAAATTAAGAAACATTCTTGATGCTGCGACCCTCTAAAACCTTGATCTTTATCTCTTGGAGGTTAATCCATGTACAGAGAACGCGGCTTCGATACCATTTGTAGGTCCAAGTTGGCTAATGGGGGAGTGAATTAGCCAAATTTGCTTAATCGCCAATTTGGCGTCTCTAATGCCAAATCGACTTTGTATCAGAACTGGACAGTTAATGTCACACTTAAGTAAAGAGAGGAGGAGATTGGCACAAAGGATTTATAGTGGTTCGCCACACAGGACTACATCCACTACTCAAGGAGTCCATCTTGAGATTTCTAAACCTTCACTAACCTTGGTGATACGGCAGGAACCCTAGAATCAGCACCAGAATTCCTACTGAATCAGATTATGGTCCCGACCTCAATCTCAATCAAACTAAGCAATCCACCACTCCTTATTCCTCCTCAAGTCAGCATGAAAACGAATTAAGGAATTGAGAATCACCAAAAGGAGATGTTCAGCAAGAAATCAGAAAACAACACCAAAGGAGTTAGAATTCACGCCTCACAGATTTGCAATCTGATATGTAAATCTAATCCCTATAATAAACCTAGTGAATCAGCATACAAGGTTTTCCTAGAGAATCAGCACCCTAGGGTTTTGTTTGAATCACTCAAACAGAAAGAAATTTCTCAAAGAGAAAGCTGTAATTTTTATTTTCAGAATGTCTAACCCTTCCAAAGTAATTAAAAGATGCTATTTATACCCCCTAGGCCGGCCACCCCTCAAATGAAAAGAAACCGAAACCCTAACCCTAATAGACTAGGTTGCCGAAACCCTAACCCTAGTTTGGACCTGGTTTTTAATTGAGCCCACAAAATTAGACACTAATTAAAACCATACAATTAAAAACCAAATAACTGAACTAAAGCCCACCAATAGTCCAAGACGAAATTACAAACCCAGCAAATAATAAAACCAACTAAAAACACTTTAGCCCAAATAATAAAAACTAAACCGAATTTTCTGGACAGAATCTGTCTGTCGGCTTCAAGCTCATTTTAGTAAAGGAAAACGGCAGATTCAGCTTCTTGGCTCAACATAAAAGTTGTAGATCTTCGTCTTGTCGTTCCAGAGAGTCCAAGATCGCAGCAATCGGAGTTTTAGAGCTCGAGATATGAATTTATTCCCGATACTGCACGGTCCAGGAATTTCTGCACGCGTTCTTCGCGTCCTTCGCTTTGATATCCAACTCTTCTTGAAATTCTTGTGAGATCGATGCTCCTCTTTGATGCCTCTGAAGATAAGCTTGCCATATCCAAGCTTGTCTAGGTAATTTGCATCATTCCCTCCCTCCTCAAAGCGATTCATCCTCGAATCGATGCCTACGAAATCAATAGGAGGAATTTCAGTAATATCGAATATAGCATGAACACTATACTCACCTTGTGAATCAAAGGTTATGTGTAGAGGATCAAGCTTGTCGCGCCTAGCTTCTCCTCCCGGATCAAGCAACAAGTAGTTAGCACTCTTTTGTTCATCCCTAAAGATTAACTTCGTAGCATGCATAACAAGTAATGTATATGGATGATAACCAATGAAACAAGCATCTAAATTACTCATCACGATGTCCAATTTAGGCATTGTAATCATAGAAAAGGAACTTAAAACCTGATGCTCCTTTGTGATTGTAATCGGCGCCCCATGTATAGATCCTTCTTTCCCTTGAGCCGGCAATCCTTTAGGACAAGCATCCCTAGAAACCTGCAAAAGAAACACATCACATCTAGAAAGACAAGGGTTAATGTTAGCTTTAAACCAAGCTTCTTTGTACAAAAGTACAAACAAACTCTTCTTTTCCTCATAAAGATCCCTCTCATCTCTCTTTTTTCCAACAAAAATTTGTTTCTTTTTATTCTCTTTTCTTCTCTCAATTGAAACACCCGTGTCCCAATTTTACAAATAAAATACTCAAATAAAGAAAATTACCAAAACACCCCTGCAACCCGGGACACGAAATCCAATATCAACATTATCCAAAATTCTTAATAAAAAGAGATGTCATAACAACCATAATCAAACTGGCTTAGCAAGCCTCAAATCAAACCCGGCATCCTGCCGATACATCATCAATAATAAATCCCGGCAATCCCCCGATAAAATAACCCAGAATCAATAGTGACATCTCAATAAAAATCCAATGCAGCGGAAAAAACACACGGAGTAAAAATAAGAGAAACAAAAACAACATGCATGCCGACTATATGGATCCAACCGGGAGATCTAGCACAGCTACCTGCTGGGATAACCACGTCCGTACTCTGGAAGGATGGAAAGTGACTGCACGCTATCTAAAGTCTGAAAAACAACGTTGGCGATTATGTGAGTCGCCTACTCAGTGAGCAATATAAGTCTAATTATGAGAGTGTGCAGATCAAGTCCGAAAGGAAAGAAGAGCAACAAGACAAGCATGCAAACATACAACAACCAGTACTAACATGCAGAAACTCCTTGTAGAATCTCTCCTTGAAATCCTCCCAAGGCATCTCCACAGGCTTCGGTAGATTGGCCACAAGATCCTGCCACCATGACAATGCATACCCTGTGAACTTGTGTGCAGCTAATCGAGCCCTCTGCTCAGGTGCACAGGTGAACTTCTCCAGAACATTCTCCACCTGGCGAAACCAATCATCAAACTCCTTAACTTTTCCCTATTCACCTGAGAATTCCTTAACTGCGGACTTATCCATGTGCTTATACCCACTCTCCATACCACCTGCTGCAGCAGGTGCTACCGGCTGGGCACCCTGCTGCTGCTGCTGAAACTGCTGGAACTGTTGCCACTGCAAAAAAGCCTGATACTGCTGAAACGCTGGGTTCACCACAGGTGGCACAGCATTCTGTCCTCCACCACCTGCAGCATTATTCTCTGCTGCATTATTGTTCCCCTAACCAATGGGAACCTGCATCACAGAAACATTGTCGGAGACGTGAGTAGCGGCGTCATCCTCAGCATTGTGCTGTCCCTCGTGATCCATATCGACGCCTATATGAATGCAAATGAGTTAAAAACACTTTTTAAGTCATAAATCCGGAAACAGGCTTAAACACAGAGAACACTTTGAAAAACAAAGTTTAAGACACTTTTTTTAAATCCAAGGATCTGAAGCCTGCTCCGCTACCAAGCTGAAACACCCGTGTCCCAATTTTACAAATAAAATACTCAAATAAAGGAAATTACCAAAACACCCCTGAAACCCGGGACACGAAATCCAATATCAACATTATCCAAAATTCTTAATAAAAAGAGATGTCATAACAACCATAGTCAAACCGGCTTAGCAAGCCTCAAATCAAACCCGGCATCCTGCCGATACATCATCAATAATAAATCCCGGCAATCCCCCGATAAAATAACCCAGAATCAATAGTGACATCTCAATAAAAATCCAATGCAGCGGAAAAAACACACGGAGTAAAAATAAGAGAAACAAAAACAACATGCATGCCGACTATATGGATCCAACCGGGAGATCAAGCACAGCTACCTGCTGGGATAACCACGTCCGTACTCTAGAAGGATGGAAAGTGACTGCACGCTATCTAAAGTCTGAAAAACAACGTTGGCGATTATGTGAGTCGCCTACTCAGTGAACAATATAAGTCTAATTATGAGAGTGTGCAGATCAAGTCCGAAAGGAAAGAAGAGCAACAAGACAAGCATGCAAACATACAACAACCAGTACTAACATGCCAACACAATCAAGCAAACAGTTCATTATTCTCCATCTATCGTGAATTAAGTTTTCTTATTATGATTTATTATTCAGGGCCCCTACTGTGTGCGTCGAGCTCGGTCCCGTCTCATGAGACAACCAGGCATACGCCCAAATACAACCAGGCACGAAGCCCAACATATCCATAGAGAGAGAGAGAGAGACAGAGAGAAAGAAGGAGGTAGAAAGGGGGAGGTAAAAGGAGGGAGGTAGAACCGGCCATTACAGACCCATATGCAAATCCGCATAACACTTGCTATTCCACAAGCAAACCCGAGGGGTATCACTTCCCGCTCGAAACAACCGGTCATCAGCACACAATAGCCTAACTTCTACTGTACATTATCTTAATTTACAAGTTATGAGTTTATGTGTGCCAAGAGATTGTGATTTTACATGGTTGTGTGATAAAACAGCTCAAACAGATAACCGGGTCTCTGACCCACTATACATCACACCAAACACCCAGAATCACACCACATGTTATAATCCATAACTAATCCAATCATCCAACTCATAAACAAAAAGTACACTTAGGCACACAGTACAGATTACAGCATGTTAGCAAACAAGCATGCAACTCAAACAAACCAATCCAACGAGCTCATGCATACAAACATAAAAAGACATATAAAGTCACCTCAACGACGATTGTCCTGTGGAGCCTTTCCCAAAACAGATCCTCCAGCTGAAACGCCCGTGTCCCAATTTATTAATATAAGTTATAAATTAATTATAGATTGACCAAATTGCCCTTATCATTCCCGGGACACCCGTATCCCAAATCATCCATTAAAGAATGTATAGCATGTGAAGTGACCAAAATGCCCTTCTACCCGGGATACAATATCATCAACATAATCAATGAACGATTGTACAACAAATCACACAACAACGAGTATGCAGCGGAAGACAGATACATAATCAAATAAGAATGTAATGCACCCTATGGATCCGACCCGAGGAGAGGAATGCACCGCCACCTGCTGATATTCTCTTCTGATCAACGATCAGCTAACCTGTGTAAAACTGTGAGGGGGTGAGACCAACCACTGTCTCACCTCAAACAAATAAACCAATAATATACAATTACAAATCAACTACAAGTACACCGGTATCAATCAACAACAACTACAATACACAGAGCAGGACATCATCAGACTTCAACCATCACTTATCATTACTTATCTTAATATCTTTGTTATTAGGTTTAAATATTTTATTAGGGCCCTCTACTGTGTGCTTCGAGCTCGGTCCCGTCTCATGAGACAACCAGGCATAAGCCCAAAAAAACCAGGCACGAAGCCCAAATAAACCAGGCACGAAGCCCAAACATATCCAGAGAGAGAGAGACAGAGAGAAAGAGGGAGGTAGAATCGGCCATCACAGGCCCACATGCAAACCCGCATGCCATCCCGAGGGGTATTACTTCCCGCTCGAACCAACCGGTCAACAGCCCCACAGTAGACTTTATTACAATTCGTTATTCTCATTTATTCTTTAAGAGTTGTACCATACGTTATGATTCAACAGTGTTGTGTGGAATTTAATATCTTATTTTCAAGTCCGAGCTTCCAGCCCACAGTCCACCACACAAACACAAATCCATAAATCATGTTATTTAGCATAACAAACAAACATGCTCAACTGGCATATCACATTACACCGGCACACAATTCACTTAATCAGGCATACCGCATCAAAGATATCATCAATATATACACTTTGCAATAACAACATCAGCACATCAGGCAAGCATGCATACAGCATTAAAGACCAAACAAACAACACCACTTTATATTCCAAAACAATTAACCGAGCATTGTAGGCAGTAATGCATACAAAGGTTTATAAGTCCTCACCTTGGCCATAATAATTGTCTCGAAAGCCGAAGCCTCGTTTCGCCTCAACAACCTCATGTCCATAACCTCCTATGAACATATATACCATATAAGATATTTATTCACGGCAATCAAATCAAATACATGCCAATGATATCGTCTTTAGCTTTAATCGTACACTAGACCCGTTACTAAGAAACCCAGGTCTAAACCCAATATTCAAATCCAATTTTATACCTGGGCCTAAGGCCCACATCATAAGAACCCTTTGGGTCTAGAGCCCATCGTAAAAATAATATCCATTTATTGGGCCTAAAGCACATCCCCCAAAACCATTGGACCTAAAACCCATTTAAATTAGTTACATTTTGTTGGGCCTAAAGCCCATCTCAATTACAAGCCATTGGGCCTAAAGCCCACTTCATTAGCCATTGGGCCTAGAAGCCCATATAGAATTATTATGACATTAATTGGGCCTAAGCCCAGCCCATCACCATAATACTTATCAAACTCCCGAGCCCAAATATTTTTCAGCCTAACGGTTCTAACGCGTCGGAAATTTATTCCGGTCGCGCCACTCACAACCCGCACACACGGTTTCCACTATGTCCATAACGTTTTAATACATCAATTAAGTACATTTACACAACATGACATGTACAAAATCTAATAACGGCCAACACTGAGAATTACCATGAAATGCCGGAAAGGAAACTATGTCTTGCCGGAACAGCAACCCGAGCCTCGCCGGATTCCGGTCGGCTCCGCCGGAAAATCCCACAACAACCAGAAAAGACCACAACAAATCTGCCACACCAGAACATCACCCAGGAATTCAATACATTGACGGGTCCAAATTCCCAGAACATCCAAAACAATTAAACGGGGAAAGGTTACCGGAATCTCTTACCGAAAATCGAAACTGCACACAACCGTCTCATATCAATCAACAAAATCCGAATCTGCAACTTCACTGCCGGTGCAACCTCACTGCCTACACAACCCCGCCGCGACCAGCACGACCCGATCCTGACTCGACATAAGGCGACACCGAATTCTAACCCTCGTGCTTCGTTCCTGCCAAGACTCACAGAACCCAAGCCTAACAACAGCCCAACAATACTCACGACGGTCCTAAGCAAACCACGACCATGAACATCAACACAGAACCCACCTCCTTCAACAACAACCACACATCCCGCCACCATGAGCAACAATTCCGGCCAACACTACCACCAAACCACCGGCCCGCCACCATCACAAACAAACAACACAATACCCACCGTCATCAGCATAGAAAGACAACAAAAAGAAGAAAAGAGGAATAACAGAAGGCGGCGGACTCACCACGCGACGGCGAAGGGGCGGCTGCGTCTCACATCCACCGGATTCAACCCCTCGCTGCCGTCACCGGTCTGGCCTCGGGCTCACCACGGCGCCGCTCGGAGTCACAACCACCAGCGCGTCTCACGAAGAGGACGAGGACTCCACACGCAGGTGGCCTCGTCGAGCTCGCACAAGACCGCCCTCGCCTCGACCTCCTCTGCAACCTGTGATGGTGGCGGCGGCGATTTGAAAGGAAGGGAGATGCGGGAGAAAGGGAGAGAATGAAGAGAGGGAAAGAAGAGATGAGGGAAGAAGAAGAGAGGAAAAACGAGAGGGAGGAGGGAAGAGAAGAACGAAGGAGGAAGAAGAGAAGGGAAGGGGTAGGCGGCGGCGGGTTTGGAGGAAAAGAGTGGAAGAACAAGAAGAGTGAAGAAAAGAAAAGAGGAAGCAGGGTTTTAGGGCTTGACCCGCCAGCCCGAACGACGCGTCGTTCGGCTGGGCGCGGTCAACCCGCCCTGTTGACTCATTTCCTTTTTTTTTTTTTTTACAGTCTCCAAAACGACGTAGTTTCGGGGAAACTACTTCAAGGTTTAATTCTCAACCCCGAAACCCGATTAAACTCCAACGAAAGCCGAACCCGTCATACCATCGACTTAATTCCCTAATAACCAAGGTAAAATAATTTATTTCCTTGTCCAAAAATCCGGAAATTTCTCAAGGGTAAGAATGGAAATTAAATACCGAAAATTTCGAAAATTCCGGAAAAATCAATTAACGAAATTCGGGGCGTTACACCAGCTCCCGAGGTATTACCCGTGCTTGAATACCGGCACACACAACAAATTACAAACAATGACAATAAGCCCGACTTAATGTTCTCTCACCAAAACTCCGAGTATCGGGACCTAAGGTTCACCGGGCTTAAGCCCAACTAAGTCCAAGAGTAGTTCCCGAGCCTATGGCCCACTCATTATGTCGTTTATGAATTCCCGACCTAAAGTCCAATCTAAGCCCAATTACAATTTCCGGGCCTAAAGCCCACTTCCTTAAGTCCTTATTAAGCCAAGCATAGGATTGGGCTTAAAGCCCGTTACTTAAGTCCAAGGTTAATCCGATCCCAAAGATTCCCGGCCTAAGGTTCTACCCGTGTCGGTAAATTCCTGGTTATATTCCACACAAACTCCCGTACTCGATTTACTACTATGTACCTTATCAATATTACAAAATCCAATCCAAATTAAATAAGTACATGCCATGAATAACACAAATTATACATCAAGTATAATGCCGGAGTCAAAACCCGAACCTTCGCCGGAAAATTCCCGAGCCTCGCCGAAAAATTCCCGAGCCTTCGCCGGATTCCGGTGAACTTGCCGGAATTCACCCAAATCTGTCAGAAACGAACCCAACAACCACAACATTCAATCCAACGACACAATACCAACTGAACTTCATATCAACAACAAAGAATTGGAAAAGTGATTCCTTACCCGGAAACCACACAAATCTGCCAAGAACCGAATCTGCCCGTGAAGCACACACACGCACGCACACCCGAGCACCAACCTCTCTCGTCTACAACAACCAGCACTTCCCACACACGCAAGCCACCTGCCGGAACCGTCCACCAACACCGGCGACAACCATCGACGCACGCGCACAGGGACGCCACCGGCCACCACACGACAACCACCACCAACAACCAACACAACACAGTCGACCCCCACCGTCCACACAGCCGAGCCGCAACAACCAACACACAAACCAAAAACTCAACCCGTCAACAACATACCAAACACCCAAACTGAGAGAACTGGGGAAGAGAGAGCGGGGACTTACCGGCAACGCGAGGACGATGATGGCGGCTCCTGTCCACGCCCCCGTACTCCTAGCCGCGCTGATTGAAGATGAAGAACGGGACGGCCGGCGACGGGAAAGCGAGAAGATGGCAAGAGAGAAGAGGACCGGAGAGGAAGAGGAGGGTGAGGGAAAAAGAGAGAGAGAACGAGAAAGAGAAGGAAGAGAGAAAGAAGGGAGAGAGAAAACGAAGGAGGAGGAAGAGAAGGGGAGGGAGTAGGCGGCGGCGTCGGTTTTTTGGAGAAGAAGAGAAAAAGAGAAATAAGAAAAAGAAGGAGAAAAGAGAAGAGGGGATGGGTTTTTAGGGATGAGCCGGCCCCAGTTCAAAACGACGTCATTTTGGATTGAGGCGCGGTCAACCCGCCTTAGTCAACATTTTTTTTTCTTTTTTTTTCTCAAAACGACGTAGTTTCAATAGAAACCACGTTAAACATCGCGTTTCTCCTCGATCTCGAATCCGTTTTCAACGGAACCCGAACCATGAACAATACCAACTTAAAATTGACATTTCCAAGGCATAATAATTTATTTCCTCGACTAAAACTCGAAAATACCTCAAGGGTAAAATTGGAATAAAATTCTGAAAATCCCGAAAATCAAATTAAGAAAATCCGGGGCGTTACATCAATGGTGTTGACAAGCACCAACTTCTTTTCACTCTTTTTTTCTTTCTCACTCCGAACTTCTTCTTTCTCTTATTTATCCTCAAATTTTTCCTTTGTGCTCTCCTCTCCTTTTGCAAGGATCTCATCCTTCCTCTCTAGCTCTCCTTTTGCAAGACTCTCAGCCTTCCTCTCTAGCTCACTGGCAAACAGTTTTTCTAACTTCGTCATAGGGGTAGCATTAAGCTTTTTGTGGTCCTCTTCAAAGCTATCAACTTTTGCATCTAGGTTCCCCTTCCTTATATATTCTTCTTCTTCCTTGGCTCGGTTGGAATCTTGTGCATTCCCACCATCTCTAGGCACACCAGCACTATTAGAAAGCTTTTGGAGAGCCCTCTCTTGCCTATCAAGGCTTGCATTCCACTCTCTTCCCATCTCCCTGAACTGAAGATGCAACTGCCCAAATGACTGCCTAATCAAGGCAGCAAGATCGACCTGATCACCTCCCTTGCCCGAATTTGACATGATGCTAATACCTGCAAAAACTTGTTAGTAGAAAGCAAATCCTCACATGTATTAGCCCTCGTGTTTGTTCACTTTTGGCAATTGATGTAATCTCTCAGCCTTTTACCTCTCCTGATTCAACTTTAGTTTATTAGTCAAGATGTAAATAAACAAATCAAATAAACAAATTCAGTAGAGTAATTCTAAAGAATGCAATTGACAACCCTAAAGAAAAAAAAAAGGCTAGCAATTCTAGAGGCAATTCAGACTCCAAGAAGAAAAGGAACAACATACACAGAACAAGACTTGTATGTGTTTGATTATTGGTAATGTCAAGCAATTCTGAAACAATAATCACTCAACACAAAGAAAAGGCACAGTTCGGCAATTAACAGAAAGAAATAGAAGAAAAAGAATGTCTAGCAGAAAAATTTGGATTGCAACTCACACCAAATTCTGGAACCAGAAACACAAGATTAGAAATTTCGGCACCTGCACCAAAATTCACAATTCCAACCAACCAAATTCACATCCAACAACTTCCAATCAATCCAACTCAGCCAATTCAACAAGTAATGTGACCAAAACAATTCTGTCCAAATCAGATTCTACAACAAGATTTCCCAAATTGCAATTCCAATTAGCAAGAACAGACAATTCCAAGAAATCCTAATTTCAGAAACCCCAATTCAACCAAGTCGACTTGCTATCTTTTTTTTTTTTATATTACTGATGCCGACAGTAGGATAACACAGAATAATAAAATTCGACTTTTTTTTTTTGCGTGAACAGTATCGGCTAGGGTTTACTGTAGCGATGAACAGTGTCGACTAGGAATTACTGTAGCGATGAACAGTGTCGACTAGGTTTTACTGTAGCAACGAATTGAAAAATTGAAAAACAACAAGAACAGGCCACGAATTGAATGAAAACACAATTGACAGAAACAAAAACACAAAGGGATATGATTGATTGAAACCTGCTCCGCTACCAAAAGATGATACGACAGGAACCCTAGAATCAACACCAGAATTCCTACTGAATCAGATTGTGGTCCCGACCTCAATCTCAATCAAACTAAGCAATCCATCACTCCTTATTCCTCCTCAAGTCAGCATGAAAACGAATTAAGGAATTGAGAATCACCAAAAAGAGATGTCGTCACCTGTTCCCAATCAGCAAGAAATCAGAAAACAACACCAAAGGAGTTAGAATTCAAGCCTCACAGATTTGCAATCTGATATGTAAATCTAATCCCTATAATAAACCTAGTGAATCAGCACACAAGGTTTTCCTAAAGAATCAGCACCGTAGGGTTTTGTTTGAATCACTCAAACAGAAAGAAATTTCTCAAAGAGAAAGCCGTAATTTTTATTTTCAGAATGTCTAACCCTTCCAAAGTCATTAAAAGATGCTATTTATACCCCCTAGGCTGGCCACCCCTCAAATGAAAAGAAACCGAAACCCTAAACCCTAATAGACTAGGCTGCCGAAACCCTAACCCTAGTTTGGACCTGGTTTTTAATTGAGCCCACAAAATTGGACACTAATTAAAACCATACAATTAAAAACCAAATAACTGAACTAAAGCCCACCAATAGTCCCAGACGAAATTACAAACCCAGCAAATAATAAAACCAACTAAAAACACTTTAGTCCAAATAATAAAAACTAAACCGAATTTTCTTGATAGAATCTGTCCGTCGGCTTCAAGCTCATTTTAGTAAAGGAAAACGGCAGATTCAGCTTCTTGGCTCAACATAAAAGTTGTAGATCTTTGTCTTGTCGTTCCAGAGAGTCCAAGATCGCAGCAATCCGAGTTGTAGAACTCGAGATATGAATTTATTCCCGATACTGCACGGTCCAGGAATTTCTGCACGCGTTCTTCGCGTCCTTCGCTTTGATATCCAACACTTCTTGAAATTCTTGTGAGATCGATGCTCCTCTTTGATGCCTCTGAAGATAAGCTTGCCATATCCAAGCTTGTCTAGGTAATTTGCATCACTTGGTTTTTACGGGATCAACTAATAACCTATAGTACAAGCTTTTATCTAGGCTAAGCTCTAACCTCTCATACCCTTAAAGCTAATCTAAGCTTTGCTCTTGAATTTCCCAGTAAGATATCCCCTATCCTACCTGACTCAATTGGTTTTTTCACAAGTCATACCAACAAAGCCTATCTCTCACAAGTTTTTCTAAGGTGCAACTTGCAAACCTTCTCTCAGAGATAATCCTAGCTTTGCTTATCACTAATCAGCATATAGCACTCATAAGCTTGTCTAAGATATAACCCTCCCTCAAGATATCTTCATGAGTGACTCATTCAAGTAATTTACAAGTAATGCACAAGGAAGGATCTTTGAACACTCTCAAGCTTAGGAGGAGAGCTACTGCTAATTTCTCACTTCTTTCTCTATTGGCAGCTCTAACATTCTTCATCAATTAGTCTTCCTTATATAGAGGCAAGGGGGAAGAAGTCTCCAAGAGTAACAACAATGTGTCACTGTCAGTTGCATCGAGTTTTGGCATGAAAGGCGCCAAAATATTCAAATCCCTGAGTAGTCACTCTCACTCAGCATCTTTTGTGACGATCAAGGTTGTTGCTCACATGATGATTTCATATGAATGTTAAGAGAGGAAGCTGCAACTTATTTGAATCATCTTGTGTAGTTCCAGAAGTATAGAGTACTAGGTTCTTTTGACTTTCTAGTAATGAGTTGGCTTGACACAAAGACCAAAGAAAAGCCAACTTTCATCAATCTCTTGTCACTGTCAGATTTGTCATGGAAGACGCCAAATCATCAATGTTCAAATCTCCCTATAGTCGCTTTCACACTTTGGTCTGAATCATGCCATTCATCTGACAGGTCTACACTTATTTAGCCAAATTCTAGGTTAGACCCAAAAGTTTGAATCCATTTGATTTGTGATCTATTATAGTGCCTTTAATCATCAGCTCAGTATCCAAAAGTGTAGTGTCCTAGGTTGTTTGACTAATAGGCATAGAGATTAAACAACCAAAAGTGGCATGGTGGCTTTTTTATGAAAGCGACCTTTCATCCCCACTAACGCATTCTTCAATTCCACTTACTCCATCTTCCAGGGGGTTTGATCACGGATTGAACATTTCATGGCTAAGCTGTAGGAATTGTTAATTCATAATCATAAAGCAATAGGGTTCACATGTTACACTACCTAAGGTCTTGAAAATGACCTCTCATGGCGACTTTGCACAAAGCACAATCCCACTACACACAAACTCCCACAATATCACATGCATGCTAAGGGTGAATAAACAAATCTGAAACTTCAAAGTTTGTTAGCATCAAAACATAGCTAAGGCATAAGGAGGATTAAGACACATGATTAAAACTAAATCAACTACTAATCCACACATAATCAAATATCTTGGTTAGCATATTTAATCAAGATTATAGAAAATTATTAACACAAATAATATGCTAATCCGACCTTAGGCCAACATCACCCAGCATACCCAAGTGTGCGACGCGGGTCAAATCCGGATTAATTGGGACAAAGCTCCTGATACCGGATAGGGAATAAAAAATAAAATTTAATTTTTAGCTAGATTTTAAAATTTTTTATTTTCCATCCATTAATACAACTTTAAATGTTCGAGAAATCTAATTAAACTTTAAAGGAGGAGCGGTGGCTCAATCAACAAGTCCCAAGAACTCCACTTTGACCTGCTTAACTCAAACTGTTGGTATTGCGTATGAGATAACCTCTGGATTTGGATGAGGTTAATATTGGGTTTGCAATCGAATGAGGTTAGCTTGATTCAAGCACTAAATATACCCAAGGTTGTTAAAAACAAAAATATATACCAATCAGCAATCGGATGAGGTTAGCGTGATTTAAGTACTAAATATACTAATCACTTTTATTAAAAAACACTGTGAAATGCATACAATAGTAATAAAAAAATCTAGCAGTAATACATAAGCAAATCCATCATATTTGGTCTTTCCCTTCTTCTTTAACGAAACCTAAACCATCACGAAACAACCCTTGAAAATTACCCAATAACCAATCTAAAAAATTGAAGCCATAAATGATAACAATTGATTACTACCCAAGAATTCGAAATAAAAACACAAACCCAAAAGGAAAAAAACCTTACCCCAAAAATTCACAGGTAGTAGCAGTGTCTCTCTGCCTGCAACCCTCCCTAGAAACTCTTTGTCCCACCAACCTGCCCTCTAAGAAGTGGTGGTGGTGTTGCTGATAATGGCAAGTCAGAGTTTTCCACTTACTCATCTTCTTCTGGTGAATAACAAGAGATGAAGACAACCAACAACCAAGATCTACTTCTGGAAGAGAAAGGTTTGGTTTATGGGTTAAGAGAGACAAAGGTGTAGATGGAAAGGTGTACACTCAGATTTTGCACAATAGTTGAAGTATACACTCAGATTTTGCGCAGTAGCTGGTATAATCTTCCAAAGGTGTAAACGTCCCTCTTTATAGGATCTGAGTGTGGAGGATATACTCCTGCAATGGCTCCTTGTACTTCAGTTGACTTCAGTTCATTAAAGCTTCAGTTTGGTGCCGTTATGCATGTCAAATCCTTGGTAGCTACGAATTTGCCAGATTCTGCCCTGGTTTGTATAGTACACTAGATTTTGCCCTAACAAATCGCATAGTAGGATTTGGTTTTTCAGAAACCAAATGTGTAGCACCTAATCCTTCTTTTTGTGTAGAACTTCTTTGCTGTCCTAACAACATATTCAAATTATTGGTACTACTAGTAAATTTCTCTAGAGAGGATTTTAGATCAGTGACATGCTTTTTAAGAACATTCTTTTCATTTTCAAGAACTTTGCACATATCATTCTTACAAGCATATCCCTTTTCAAGTTCGTCATAAGCATTTTTTAGAGCAAATTTCTTAGCTTTTAAATCTTCACTTACTTTCATAGCATCAGCATTAGCTAGCCTAAGTTTCTCATTTTCATTTTTATAGGCTTCCTCATCAAATTCAAGCAAATCAATCTTCTTCTTATACTCCTTATTTTTCTTAACTACTTGCTTGTATTTGGTATGCAATTCATTAAAAGCATCAAGTAATTCTTCTATATTAAGGTCAGTAGAGTCTGTTACCTCAGAATCTTCTTGAGCCATGAAACATAGGTTGGTCTCCTCCTCGGTATCGGAATCAGTTGAGTCTGAATCATCCCATGCAATCATAGCCTTCTTTCCCTTGGTTTTGAAAAACCAGAATGGTCCTTCTTTTGGTAAGGACACTCAGACTTGATATGGCGTGGACGATTGTAACCAAAGCACACTAAAGAGTCTTTCTTGGGCTCCTCAGCTTTTGTGACCTTAAGATTCTTCTCTTTAAGTTGCTTCTTCATCTTAAGATACCTTGCAAATCTTATGGTGAGGAGAGCCATATCAGAGTCGCCATCATCATCATTTGGTTCCTGAACATTCAATGCGACGTCCTTCCTCTTTGGTTCAATTTTGTCTCCATGACAAATTAGCTTGCCGATGAGCTCATCATAGGATAGCAAATTCAAATTCTGAGCTTCTTCAATGACAGTCACTTTAGGCTCCTATTCTTTGGGAAGTGACCTCAGAATCTTGGCAACCTTTCCTCTATATGTCATCACCTTTCCAAGTGATGCAAGGTTGTTGCAAAGTATAGTAAAGCGAGTATCCATGGCATGTATGGTTTCTCCAGAATCCATTTGAAAGAGCTCATACTCTCACATTAAGCGATTGAGCCTTGACTCTTTAACTTGATTTGTGCGTTCATGAGTGATGCACAATAATCTCCATATTTCATGAGCAGTTTCACAAGATCTAACTCTTTGAAACTCACTTTCACTAATTCCGCATAATAAAGCATTTTTGGCTTGAGCATCAAGCTTTGCTCTCTTCATTTCATCATCAGTTCAGAGATGCATAGGACTGTTCGGCCTGTTATAAGGATTCTGGACAATGTGCCACATCTCAATGTCCTTTCCTTCAAGGAAGGTCTTCATGCGAAACTTCCAATAATCAAAGTTTGCCCCATCAAAGTATGGCTCCTTGTTCATGCTCGTACCCTCGAAGGCCATGATCTTTGTCTCTGGATTTTACTCTTTTAAACTGAGAACGCAGCTCCGCTACCAATTGTAGGCCCAAAAATGCCTAAGAGGGGGGTGAATTAGGCCTTAAAAACTTTTTCGGATAGAGAGATTTGGTTTTTGCGATACCAAATCTCTGTGGAAAGATTTGGTTTCTGAGATACTAAATTTGTTAAACACTTAGCCAGTATATGGGACAAGAAAGTGAGTAGAGAAAGAGTGGAAGAGAGTGAACATAGTGATTTAGAGTGGTTTTCCCACACCAGATACTCCACTACCTAAAGGTTCCTTCCTTTAGGATTTGAAAACTCTCACTATACTTAGGTTTTTGCGGGATCAACCTTAACCGTTACAAACACAAGCTTTTCTAGGCTAAGCTTAAACCTTTACAAGTTTTTCACAAGCTAAACTCTAACCTTACACAAGTTTTTCACAGGCTAAGCATGAATCTACTCTCAAATCTAATCCTAAACTTGAGTGCCCAGCAAAACTAAACCAAGCCTTGCTTACAAATTGCCCCTTAAAACAGTTTCGCACTATAAGCAGAAAAACCAAATCAAATACCAAATATTTTAAGCTCAAAAATACACTTAGATTTTGTGCAATAGCTGGGATAATCTTCCAGAGGTGTAAACGTCCCTCTTTATAGGAACTGAGTGTGGGGGATATGCTCCGGCAACAGCTCCTTATACTTCAGTTGACTTCAGTTCATTAAAGCTTCAGTTTGGTGCCGTTATGCATGTCAACTCCTAGGCACCTACGAATTTGCCAAATCTGGAAAGTTTGGACCACCTTCCGGAGTTGAGTGGGAGTTAGGTGGGAACATCTTCTGCACTTCCATAAAGTCTTCCCTCTTACTTGTTCTCCAATTCAAACGGCTGAAAGTGGGATTTAAATGCTTGCAGGACCACACGCAACTTGCATAAAAAGTTGATGTTGATAGCTTCAGATATGGTATCGGTAAAATCCATATGTCATGTAACCAAGATATGGTATTGATAAAAACCATATGCCATGTGTCCAAGATATGGTATTGGCAGAAACCATAATTTTCCTGCAAATGAAAATCAACACAAGCAAAGGTAGCAACATACTTGTAATTTGTTAGTCATTAAAACCAGATAATCATCATGGTTAATCACAGTTTAGCATTAGGAGGTGATTAACCCTAATTTTTGGTCAACAAAAAGCTGGCGGCAAGAGCAAGGAGAGCGGTAGTTCAGGTGAGGTAAGCAGGTTCCGGTCACGCTTCCATTGGTTCAGATTCTGCAAAAAGAAAGTTCTTCAGGAGAAGAAAAAGAAAACGTGGTGTTTTTTTTATCTTTGTGTGTTTGTGTTTAATACCTGGGTATTAATTTTTTTTTTCATTAATGCATTTATGCGTTAAGTCTTTATTAATTTTGTTTCCATTGATTTTTTTAAAAAAGACGATTATAATTAGATTAACTATTCTCTCCTACATTACGGTTTTAATAAGCTTGGTTATTTTTGGATACATAATAAGCTTGGTTATTAACTGCACAAAATTATTTTATCCCAATTTTTAAAAATAATTCAGTTAAAAAATTTTAAAATATGTTACAAAAAAATTGTAATCCTTGAACACCATTTTTGAAAATAGAAAATTTTTAGTTTTTTATTTTCACATATTTAAAAAGTATGGCGGATAAATAATATTTTTAGTTAAATTAATTGATTTACTTGAGTATTAAATTAATTACAATACAATAACGTAAGCCCCCCCCTCAATGCCACGTGTCCATTGACCATTGGTCCACCTCACCAAAGGTTGCTACCCCGGCGTGCATCGCCACGTGGATAGTCCACGTCAGCTTCTTGTACAAGCCAATTGGGGTGAACAACTGTTCAATTTTGACTTTAGTATTTTGTGTAACGACCCGGGTAAAATTTTCGTGGTTTTTACCAAGCTGTTTTGACTTTACGGTGGTAATAAAATTTTATCGTTGTTAATCGAGAATTCTATTACTCTTAAATTTTACTATCTAGTTTTTACCGGGAATAACAGAGCTTCGCATCAATCGCCGAGGATATGCGACGATTGGAGTGCCCTTCATTTAATCGAGCTTCGAAATTTAACTCCAAGGGTTACTCGGGTTATCCGTTACCGAGCCTCGGTTTTCAATTCCGATACTTGCACGATGATCGGGGATATATCTTGGATTTTCCAAGCCTAAGTTGTGTTTCCGACACCGGACGAAATTTCAAAAAGACGAAAATGCCCTTGTGACGATAATGGATCAAGAGTCGAATCGAAGGATATTTTGGTCCATTCCCGGACCAATAATTTTGCCGACACCGAGCTACGATTTTTCTCTCTCTCGGTCCACCTCTTTCTTGTCTCTTCTCCTTTTCCCATTTTCTTTTCTTTTTCTTCTTTTTCAATCTAATTTTTTTTCTTTTCTTCACATTTTTTTCTTTTTTTCTTTCTTTCCGATATTTCCTTCCTCCTCCTTCTTCTTCACTTTTCTTTTTCCCTTCTCCTTCACTCTTCTCCTTTCAGACTTTCTTTTCTCTTCTCGGTTACTCCTCACTCCCTCTGTCTTCTTTCCCTTGTCTTCTTCCTTCTTACCTCCACCTTTTCTTCTCTGCTTCGCTGCTTTCTTCCTCACGCCTCCCCTCACCCTTGCTCTCTTCTCTTCCTCTCTTCCTCTCGCTCTGTCTTCTCCCCGAGCAAGCACACCAGCCGAACCTTCCTCCTTTTCTCCTTCCTCTTTCTCTTCTCCATCCTCCTCTCCTTTTCCTTCTGTCCTCCTGCTGCCGACAACCATTTGCAGCCGATACTGGTCCTTCATCGTCGCCTCAGCCTCGCGTCGCATCGACCTCGGCTGCTCGCAGCCGCTTCTGCAACCTCCTCGCTGCCATCGTTGCTGTTCCTCTGCCACCAGTGGACGGCCGCACCCAGTGGCACCGCTGCAGCAATCGAGGCCTCTCTCCTCTGTGCTCGTTAGCCCCGCCATGGATCGCCACCACCATACCGAGTCAAGGCGCCGACTCGCTTCCTCCCTTCTGTCTCCCCTCTCGCCACGCCCTGCTACCCTCAATCTGCTGCTCGCCGTCGCGTGAGTAAGTGATGCCGACTACCCTTCCTTCTCCTTCTTCCTCCTTCTATTTTTCCCGTTTGGATCGGGCTGATCTAATCGAGTCAATTGTTTGGTTGTGGCTTGTGTTGCTTGAATCGGATCTGGTTGTTGTTTTTTTTGGATTGCGGTTTGTTGCGGTTTGGGAGTCGGTGGATGCATGGGAGTGATGACACCGTTGAGGTTGTTGCTAATCGGGTTGAGGTGGTCCTAGTTCCATGGGTGGGATGAGACGTTTTGGTGACGGTGCTGCTGTTGTTGTTGTTGGTTGGCTAGGCAAGAACAGTAACAGAGGATGAGTTGTCTACGTGAACAGTGGTTGACAGAATCCGGCGAGTTCCCAGTGTCTCGGGATTTTTCCGGCGAGCCCAGAAACGGACCTTTGGGTAAATCCCGAACCTTTGGACTATCCATGCACTAACGGACCTTGGACGATAACAAACCCGGACTTTTAACGGTTTTAATTAAAATGATGATTTAATCTGATTAATCAAATACTAACTTAATTCTATTTATGTTTTATTTATTTTCAGTATTTTTGATTCATAATTTCATTTCCAATTGGGCTATTAAAAGGCCCATTGTATTTTTTTGGTTTAGTTTCATTTACGTTTTACCTGGGCTCGTACAAGGCCCATTGTATTTAATTTTCGGCTATTTAATTTTAATTGGGCTAAGTAATAAAAGGCCCATGTCGTTTATTTATATTAATTGTGTCTCCTATTTAATTGTGTTTTAATCGAATTTATATTATAAAAGGCTTAGATATAAACTTATATTTCTATTATATTTATTTCCGTAATCCTAGATTAAAATAATATAAGAACATACCTTATTTAAATTACTGATTTTAATCTCATACAAGTGCCGGCTTAGGTATTGTTAGACTATATTTTTATTTAATTAACGACTATAGTTTTGTGTATATAAGTAGTTACGGTTATATAAGATTTACTAAAGGTATATACAGTTTACAACGATTATTTCTTCTAGCTAATAATTATTTACAATATAAATGTTTATGAATAATTATATATTTATATGTCCAATATATATACCCAGCATGAAATTTACTGGCTATATTATGTTAATAGTAATATTGTTGTTATTTTAAAGAAATACTATCAATAATATTGTTTTACTAATGATATATTGATTTCGCCTACTGATTTTATTATCGCTAAAAGCTATATTAACCTAACCTCTTATTAAGTATGTATTATATTCTATTAAATATTAAATATACGATATATTATTATTACCTTTACTCTATTGTAATTAACGATTATATACGTAGATATTTATTTATAAATACTAAAATTACAAAATTCATACGATTACTTTATACTATACATGGCTACGTTGATTTGTTACCATTGAAGATATTATCAAATTAACGGTTTTATTATTTGATATATGATCTATGTATTTATTACTTTTATTGCAATATAATCCTTATTTACTAAATTTATATTTATTTATTATTATTTTATCGGGAATAATTATTTTTATGAAATATTACTTACCTCATATCATAGACTACGAGTATTTTATGGGCTATAATTATTTCACAGTTGTAAAAGAAACGAATAATGGAAACGGTCTGGGAACGACAGTAACGATGACAGCTGCGGGTAAACAGAATAAAGTAATAATTAACCTAATGCATTGCATTTTTCGATGTGCATTGTATGTGATTTTATGTGTTGATATGATATAGGGTCAGATAAAGCCGCATGGATTATTTGCTGGTTTAGAGACATACCAGGTGAGGATATAAACTTATAAACTTCGGTATGCTGCCTGTGATGCTCAAGCTATTATTTGAACTATTTGATATTGTGTCAGTATTATTATATCTACCTTGGTACGTTTTGCTGGATTCTGTTGAATTTCCTACTGTGGTACATGCTTTGGGTCTGAATTGTTGGATTATGTTGTGAATCCTGATATGGTCTTTCTGTTGCTTGAATCGCTTGATTGGACTGCTGATTGGATATGATTTCTGTGATTATTCTTGATACTTAGAATCGGTTTGTTGATGATGATAGATTGTTATTGGAGTTTTGGTCTGTTAGTTGTGATCTAGGTTTCTATTGGATTCTTCCATATGACCTTATTATTATAAGATTTGGTATCCGAATGAACTCCGAATACTAGCAACAACACTAATCAACAACCCCACAATTATCTCCCAATCAGTGTTGATTGAGGTCTAGGTTGGATAAATTGTGATATGGAAAAATTGGAGTTTTGTTGAATGATGATGACATTGTGTCACGTGGTGAGTTGAGGTACGACCGGTTGGTTAGAGACTATTTTGTGGTGGCCATGATCAGGGTTACTTGTGATAAACATGTCTATGCTTGGGATGTCTATCCCGTGATTGATATTTGGGATGTCTATCCCTGGGTTCTCTTTCGGGATGTCTATCCCTGTTTGATTATTGGGATGTCTATCCCTGGGTTCTCTTTTGATCTGGCACCCAGAACATGTTGATAACCTGGTACGACTCTAGCTTATTCCGTGACAGAGCCAGTGGAAGTAAAATTGATTCAGTATAGAAGACCTTTAGCCTTGGCTCAGTCTTGATTCGATTGATGAGAGAGTCAGAGAGAAAAATAAAATGAGATGTGGTAACACCACTTATGAGGGTTGGATTTTGGTTCGGCCAGGCGGTAGTTTGGGTCCGTAACGACCTTGTGATTTGATTTGGCCCGTAACGGCCTTGGACCCGTAACGGTCCGGTGTTGTTCTTTTTACCGCGGCACGGCCAACATTTGATTCGGAGATTCTATGGAGAAAATTGGTTAGAATAACTTGGAAGTTTAGTATTAGGAGGTTTCATGATATGTCTTAGCCGTGTGGAGTTATGGAGTCACATCGTTGATGTTGAGGTGATGTTATGATTTGAGTAAAGTTGTTCCTGCATGAAGGATATAGTATTTTGTTGTACTTGTGGCTGTTCTTTCTCTGTTGTCGTAAATTATCTTTCAGTCTGATGTTGGTATTAAATTCCTGATAGTTACTTCTTTTATCCTGATGTTATTTTGATGTACTGCTTGTTGATATTATGGTTGCTGGTATACTTTGGTTTATTAGTTTGTCGGTGAGACAGTGGTTGGTCTCACCCCTCACACAGTTCTTGCAGGTTAGATCAGAATTGCATTCTGGCGGCTGCAGTGTACCCTTTAATAGGACTCGGATCCATTAGTTACATCGGGTTTTGTATATGTTGACATTGAGTTTATAAAAGCTTCCGCTGTGTTTTTCTCTCTCTCGGTCCACCTCTTTCTTGTCTCTTCTCCTTTTTCCATTTTCTTTTTTTTCTTCTTTTTCCTTCTAATTTTTTTCTTTTCTCCAAATTATTTTCTTCTTTTCTTTTTTTTTTCGATTTTTCCTTCCTCCTCCTTCTTCCTCACTTTTGTTTTTCCCTTCTCCTTCACTCTTCTCCTTTCAGACTTTCTTTTCTCTTCTCGGTTACTCCTCACTCCCTCTGTCTTCTTTCCCTTGTCTTCTTCCTCCCTACCTCCATCTTATCTTCTCTGCTTCGCTGCTTTCTTCCTCACGCCTCCCCTCACCCTTGCTCTCTTCTCTTCCTCTCTTCCTCTCGCTCTGTCTTCTCTCCGAGCAAGCACACCAGCCGAACCTTCCTTCTTTTCTCCTTCCTCTTTCTCTTCTCCATCCTCCTCTCCTTTTCCTTTTGTCCTCCTGCTGCCAACAACCACCTACAACCGACGCCGGTCCTTCCTCGTCGCCTCAGCCTCGCGTCGCGCTGACCTCTGCTGCTCGCAGCCCCTTCTGCAACCTCCTCGCCGCCATCGTCGCTGTTCCTCTGCCACTAGTGGACGGCCGCACCCAGTGGCGCCGCTGCAGCAATCGAGGCCTCTCTCCTCTGTGCTCGTTAGCGCCGCCTTGGATCGCCACCACCATACCGAGTCAAGGCGCTGACTCGCTTCCTCCCTTCTGTCTCCCCTCTCGCCACGCCCTGCTACCCTCAATCTGCTGCTCGCCGTCGCGTGAGTAAGTGATGCCGACTACCCTTCCTTCTCCTTTCCTCTTTCCATTTTTCCCGTTTGGATCGGGCTGATCTAATCGAGTCAATTGTTTAGTTGTGGATTGTGTTGCTTGAATCGGATCTGGTTGTTGTTTTTTTTGGATTGCGGTTTGCTGCGGTTTGGGAGTCGGTGGATGCGTGGGAGTGATGACACCGTTGGGGTTGTTGCTAATCGGGTTGACGTGGTCTTGGTTCCATGGGTGGGATGAGACGTTTTGGTGATGGTGCTGCTGTTGTAGTTGTTGGTTGGCTAAGCAAGAACAGTAACAGAGGAGGAGCTGTCTGCGTGAACAGTGTTTACAGAATCCGGCGAGTTCCCGGTGTCTCGGGATTTTTCCGGCGAGCCCAGAAATGGACCTTTGGGTAAATCCCGAGCCTTTGGACTATCCATGCACTAATGGACCTTGGACGATAACAAACCCGAACTTTTAACGGTTTTAATTAAAATGATGATTTAATCTGATTAATCAAATACTAACTTAATTCTATTTATGTTTTATTTATTTTCAGTATTTTTGATTTATAATTTCATTTCCAATTGGGCTATTAAAAGGCCCATTGTATTTTTTTGGTTTAGTTTCATTTACGTTTTACCTGGGCTCGTACAAGGCCCATTGTATTTAATTTTCGGTTATTTAATTTTAATTGGGCTAAGTAATAAAAGACCCATGTCGTTTATTCATTTTAATTATGTCTCTTATTTAATTGTGTTTAAATCGAATTTATATTATAAAAGGCTTAGATGTAAATATATATTTCTATTATATTTATTTCCGTAATCCTAGACTAAAATAATATAAGAAATATACCTTATTTAAATTACTGATTTTAATCTCATACGAGTGCCGGCTTAGGTATTGCTAGACTATATTTTTATTTAATTAACGACTACAGTTTTGTGTATATAGGTAGTTACGGTTATATAAGATTTACTAACGGTATATATAGTTTACAACGATTATTTCTTCTAGCTAATATTTATTTTGAATATAAATGTTTATGAATAATTATGTATTTATATGTCCAATATATATACCCAGCATGAAATTTACTAATGGCTATATTATGTATATAATAATATTATTGTTATTTTAAAGAAATACTACCAATAATATTGTTTTACTAATGATATATTGATTTCGCCTATTGAATTTATTATCACTAAAAGCTATATTAACCTATCCTCTTATTAAGTATGTATTATATTCTATTAAATATTAAATATACGATATATTATTATTACCTTTACTCTATTTTAATTAATAATTATATATGTAGATAATTATTTATAAATACTATTACAAAATTCATACGATTACTTTATACTATACATGGCTACGTTGATTTGTTACCATTGAAGATATTATCAAATTAACGCTTTTATTATTTGATATATGATCTATGTATTTATTACTTTTATTGCAATATAATCCTTGTTTACTAAATTTATATTTATTTATTATTATTTTATCAGGAATAATTATTTTTATGAAATATTACTTACCTCATATCATAAACTACGAGTATTTTATGGGCTATAATTATTTCACAGTCGTAAAAGAAACAAATAATGAAAACGGTCTGGGAACGACAGATGACAGCTGCGGGTAAACAGAATAAAGTAATAATTAACCTCATGCATTGCATTTTTCGATGTGCATTGTATGTGATTGTATGTGTTGATATGATATAGGGTCAGATAAAGCCGTATGGATTATTTGCTGGTTCAGAGACATACCAGGTGAGGATATAAACTTATAAACTTCAGTATGCTGCCTGTGATGCTCAAGCTATTATTTGAACTATTTGATATTGTGTACCTTGGTACGTTTTGCTGGATTCTGTTGAATTTCCTACTGTGGTACATGCTTTGGGTCTGAATTGTTGGATTATGTTGTGAATCCTAATATGGTCTTTCTGTTGCTTGAATTGCTTGATTGGACTGCTGATTGGATATGACTTCTGTGATTATTCTTGATACTTAGAATCGGTTTGTTGATGATGATAGATTGTTATTGGAGTTTTGGTCTGTTAGTTGTGATCTAGGTTTCTATTGGATTCTTCCATATGACCTTATTATTATAAGATTTGGTATCCGAATGAACTCCGAATACTAGCAACAACACTAATCAACAACCCCACAATTATCTCCCAATCAGTGTTGATTGAGGTCTAGGTTGGATAAATTGTGATATGGAAAAATTGGAGTTTTGTTGAATGATGATGACATTGTGTCACGTGGTGAGTTGTGGTACGACCGGATGGTTAGAGACTATTTTGTGGTGGCCATGATCAGGGTTACTTGTGATAAGCATGTCTATGCTTGGGATGTCTATCTCGTGATTGATATTTGGGATGTCTATCCCTGGGTTCTCTTTCGGGATGTCTATCCCTGTTTGATTATTGGGATGTCTATCCCTGAGTTCTCTTTTGATCTGGCACCTGGAACTATCATCCTTCCCTTCCTCCTCCGTTTGCTCCCTACCTCTATCCTCCATCAGTAGTTGCAACATCAGTCGTTGTCCAAGAAACACGACATCGACACAGCTGCCAAACAGACCCCTCCTTTCCTCACTGTGGCGCTCACCTCTTCTTCCCAGTGTTGAATCGTGCATCGTCGTTCCCTCACGCCTCCTCCTTTTCGCTTCCCCTCTGTCGCCGTTGAGACTCGCCAATCGGTGGTGATGGCGGCCGAATTGGTGCTGTGGTTGTTGATTATTGGTGATTATTAGGTTGATTACTGCGCTATCCTCCATTGATTATTACACTTGATTGTTGGGTGATTGTGGGTTGTCGGCGTGGAGGTATTGTTGGTGGTGGTGGAGATGCTGATGGGTTGTATGGGTGTATTGGCGATTGCTGGTGAGGGGGTAATTGTGGGTTTCGGAAATTGCTATTGTTGTGGTTTTGGTGGTGGTGGTGGTGGTTGTGGATTTTTTAGGAGGGAGAGGAGGCCACTGTTGGTTCGAAGGTTGTTCTATTATTTTGTTTGATTGTTTTATTGTGTTTTGCAGAGTTTAAAGAAAAAAAAACAGAAAGGCATAAAGATCGATGAGAAAAAAATCGATGAAAAAAAAAGAAGAGAATAAAAAAGGGAAAAAAAGAAGAGGAAAAAAAAGAAAAAAAAGAACTTTGTGTTTTTTTTTTATTTTAAAAAATTATTTACGTGGCGCAAATCAGTGAATCTACGTGTCCACCATCCGCAGTCTCCGTTAAGTCTCGTGACGGAAACGGAATCGGGTCAACTGTAATGGGTGAACTGTGGAATTAGAAAGTTTAGGGGCTTAAATACCGTTTTTTTTACTACTGGGGCTGATCCTAATTTGATCGAAAGTATAGGGGGTAAAACGTAATGAAGCCGAATTCTTAACATTAAGTATACACTCTTAGAATTCTTCTACATCCTATGTCTATAAATAGGGGCATACATATTAAGAGTGATATACCTCTCCCCTCATTGTCTCTAACATTTCTTATTCTTTTTTCTTAGTCTATATTTGTGTATCATATAACTAATAATTAGCGATCATATGTATCCCTTTATGTTCTCTGAAAAAAAAAAAGTATAGGTATCTTTTATATATATATATATATATATATTTTGATGAACTAATTGGAATTTATTGGCAAAATATACATTCAAACTCTCACTTTGTCCACATTCAAAGATTTTCAAAGGACAAGCTACCACAAAATCAAGGTAAATTCAAGTGTTATTTTCTTTTATTTTTTTCTTTTCAAAAATATATTAAAATGATATAGATTTTTTTTATATTAATATTTTTTTTATATGTAACTAGTTTGCACACCAAATATATCATTAACCCAATTTATAATGCTGGTAAAAAACTAGTAAACCGAAACATGAAGCAAGCTTTTGCTGGTAAGACATGATAATTGGTATAGTAAACGACAGGAGGGTGTTGCGGTGTGGGAGAGGGTGTTCTTTTCCTCTAGAAGTAGAACCACCTCGCAAACCTTGTACGTACATTTTACACGTGTTGACTTCCCGTTTCCGAATTGAATCCAACGAACTTGACTTTATCTATCAACAAATAAAACTCTTCTTCTTCACCGGTTCTGTTTTTTTTTGTTTTGGTTGAAAAGGAGGGACTAAGTCCCTATATTAAACTGCAGAACTTCTTCACCGGTTCTTTATTTTTTGTTTTTTTTGGGTACATACTAAACACCAAAATAAAATAAAATTACAAAGCAGTGACTCAGTCGTATTTGTTTGGCTTGGTTTGGTTTAGCCACGCCTAGCCACCTGTTATTGTTTCCTTTTCCTTCAATTCAATTCAATACTAACAAACATATACAGAGATAGATCTGCCGTCTGTACAACACCATTCATTTCCATTATTGTTGGAATCCTCTTCCTTTTTTTTAAGCTTCATTACTTTTTTCACATGTCCACAATAACTAACTTTTGAAAAGCGGTGTCGGGTTTCCCAAATCCAGTAAACACCTTACCCAAACGGATCCTAATCACTCTCTCATTCTCTCTCTTATCATCATCAGCAAAGGTAACCGCTAATCCTCCTCCTCCTCCTCCCTCTTCTCAGATTCCTCATTCCATTTCCCGTACATACTCACTTAAGCAGCGGCGAATTAGAGTGATGATTTCCGGTGTTCAATTTGAGTGATGATTATCATCATATGTGATAATCAATCAGCACTGTGGTTGTTGATTGAAGAAGCAATAAATGGGTCGCTATTTATGATGCTAGTGTTGACGTCATCTTTTCTTTTTTAATTTTTTTTTCTTTCCCCGGGAAATGCTCGATTAGGGACGGGTGAACTGTTGATTTGGTCTTGTGGATGATGCCGCCAAATTAGTTTCCGTTTTATGTATTCCATTTGCCTAGGCAATTATTATTACTATTATTATTATTATTATTATTATTATTATTATTATTATTATTATTATTATTATTATTATTATTATTATTATTATTATTATTATTTCTTTTGCAGTAGCTTGTCTCTGAGCTTTTTGGATTTATTATTATTACTGCTTTAATTAGTTTTGGCGGAGACTTTGTTCACCACCATTTGATGAAGAAGAAAGAGGAAGCAGCAACTAAGGGATTATTATTTCTTTTGCAGTAGCTTGTCTCTGAGCTTTTTGGATTTATTATTATTACTGCTTTAATTAGTTTTGGCGGAGACTTTGTTCACCACCATTTGATGAAGAAGAAAGAGGAAGCAGCAACTAAGGGAGTAAAATGCATGCTTTAGTTGGTGACTATCATGGAAGCTTTTAGTAGTCATCTTCCTGGTGTTTTATTTATTATTGAGGAAGAGCTGTGACCGGTGCTGCTACCTATTATGTCTTCCAGTAAAAACTCCCCCCAACTACTCACTAACAATGAGCCTCATATTCGTAATGCCGATCACACCTTAAACAGGTATTACTTATAGCATACTGCCAGCGAAACTGCTTCTTTCTGCGACCAGATTCCCACTCCATACATTACCTCCGAATGGAAAGTCTTTCGTGCCTGTTTTTTTAGTAAGTTTCTCCGTTTTTCTTCTTAATTAACTAGGGCCGGCATCGAAGAGCAAACTACTGCCACAAAATTGACAAGTGATGTCAATCCCAATTATACTGAAGACAATGAGGGAATGGTAGCGTGCTCTTACTTTTTTGTTGTCTCCAGCTCATATGCCTTCTTATTCTAAAGTTAAGAGTAAAACTTAATTGTGATCCCATTCCATATTAAATTCTTACAAGTAGGAGGTTTACTCACGAGTAAGAGCACAAAGAGTTGAGATTCAAGATCTTCGGGATCGAATTGCTGCTGCTTGTGTGAAGGTAATAATGTTTTCCGAGGAAGTTTTCCTTATGGATACTATCACTATTGTTGCTGTGTATTATTCGGCCTCTGATTTCTGCGGAACTGTGTTGCTGTGTATATGCTGTCAGGAATTGCAGTTGCTGAATGAGAAGTGTATGCTGGAGAGAAAATTTTCCGAATTAAGAATGGTTTGTGTATTTCACAGGCACTTACTCTATATGTGTACTGAAATAGATTTATGAAACCAGATATCCCTTTGGTAGAGTCGAGTCTAACACTACATTGTTTTGACTGATAGGCAATTGATGAGAAGCAAAATGAAGCCATTACGTCTGCCTTAAATGAATTGGTTCGCAGGAAAGGTGATCTTGAAGAAAATTTGAAATTGGCCCATGATTTGAAGGTATACTGCATTTTCCACTTCCAAAACATGCTTTTTGTTTTTAACTTTTATAACACCAGATATCTTTTCTCCGCATCTCAACCATTAATCTCATGTTAGTAAAACCTTAGGGAGCTTTATTGGAAAAGAAACGTTTTGAAAATATTTTGAAACTCTAAAATGAAGAGAAAATCATTTATATGGTGGGAGAATGACCTGTCCTTGTTCTTTCTTGCCATATGTCATTTAGTTTCTGATACGTTGCACATTGATGGCTATTTGATCATGAGGCTTCTGGCTGAACTGCATGTACTAACGTACGATTATCCAGACTGTGGATGATGAGAGATATATATTTATGACATCCATGCTTGGGCTGTTGGGAGAATATGGAGTTCAGCCCCGTGTCATTAATGCTTCTTCTATTTCAAGCAGTGTAAAGGTACTTTTCTACTATATCTTTTATGCAGGTTTCCCCCTATTTGTAATCTTCATCACCATCAACAGTTGCGCGCTGATGCCTATGTACTGTATATGTGAATTTCATATGATTTTCTCTCATCCCTTGGACCATACTGTCAACGACTTCTCTAGAATTTCCATGTTGGTTTTCAGCCTTGATATCTGCACTAAATATCATATGTTTTCATGTGTATTATGTGTCGTGTCATCTGTAATTGTTAGTTGCGCTTGAGACTGTGCATCTTTTTCCTGCATAACAAGTGCAGAAAATCAACTAAGTGACTTCATCTAGGAACGGCCAAGTAGAAAACCTTCATGAGGATTGCAATCAGCAACCGCCATCAAATACTTCTGAAATACGCTTGTGGAGATAGACTGGAGGTTCTAGGTTCTATTCTTCTATCATCAGGTTTATTCAGTCTGCATTCATCAGTAGGATTCTGTCTCAGGCTTGCCTTGTGCAGTCAACCTTGTGTGGAAGCTTTTATTTACTATTAGATTACGGTGTTGGACTTCAGGCCATAATTCTTTAAGTTCGGCCAATATACTTGTTTTATGTCCTTTATCTGTTTCCTCTGATATGGCTATGCATTTCTTACACTTTAGTTCTTTGTGTTGCTATGTGTTCCCATTGCTAACATTTTTACGCTTTTTGGAAATTTTCGTTTTATTACGCAGCGCCTGCATGATCAATTGCAGTGGAAGATTAGAACTTTACATGTAAGATTACTCTGTTTGGATTTGGCACCTATGTAATGCTTTTTAGTGAACCATCCAATTTTATATTTAAGTTAGCTAATAGAGTTATAAAAATGTGTCATCATTCTAACACCATTGTAGTAGCCAAGAATTATCTTTTGCTTATTACTGCCAAAAATTGCTTTACTGTTGCCAAGAATACTACTGCCAGTAAAATTTGCTTATATTGTGTACTCAGAGCCATTAGCTTGAAAATTACTTTATCAGATTAAATTCTTCATGGCCATCTATCAACTTGAATCCTACACGGCTAGAATTACATTTGACTTGTAGAATTGTGATAGTTGATGATGCCGACAATGATAAAATAATGATTTACTCCTTGCACAGGATAGAATGAGAGGATCAGCACCTGTTTTGGGATCTCAAACTGAAACTGATTCTATTGATAAAGATTTCCCTGGTTCTGGGTTGTTGACAAGTCAAGTTCCTCATCGATCCACGGTACTATTGGCATGTAATCTTCTTTGTTAACTATATAATTGTTGTCAATTTTTTTCATTGCTCAGTCATCGGGTTTATAAAATCAATGCCAATGTTTTTCTTTCAACATCTTTCTTTCATTCAATGTTTCAATTCAGGGTCAGCATGCGATTTACAGTTCCAATCACAAAATAAATGAGCACCATGCAGAGCCACCCGACAGTAGGGCAAGACATATGCATGATTACGATATGTCGGATAGAGGTTTAATGCAGAATAGTGGGTTGCAGCTGCGGTTAAATAATGACTTCTCGTTCCTTCCTGATAGGTTTGTACTAATTGTACAGTTTGCATCTCATGATTTCAAACTTTCTTCTTTTGATGGCAATTATACTGGTAGCCAGCTTATGCAAATTAAAAAGCTGGGGAAATGTGCTACTCACAAAATTACTTATTAATGTTGCCTTTAATATAAACTTCTATTTTCCGGTGTGCCCAACTGTGGTTTAACAAGTACTTATGCTTTGAATAAAATCTAGGAAGCATGAACTATTGGAGGCTACTTGTATTTGGCTTAGCTACTTGTTGGCGGTCACTGGGAATGTGTGTGCTGAGGACCGTACGTGTTTTGGAAATTTATGCATATTGTTTATGCACCCACACTCTGAGAATGCATTCAGTGGTTGTTACAAGTTAAAAAATTTTAATTTTGTATATTGTCTACTCAATTCATTTTTTTTTTTGGATCTTGATTCTCAAAGATATAAGGGCTGGGGAGGGTACACAATTGTACGGGCTCATTTAACTTCTGGTTTTATCATGGTGTTCCTTCACTGATATCTCTGTTCCATGCTATTAGAAATCAGTCAATAACTGTATGATTTAAATTTTACATGTTTTCCTCACATGATTACAGCGCTTGAGGTGACATTTTTTAGTGAAAAGGCTGAGATTTATTTCTTATTATAAAGATTTAAGTTTTGAATTCTGGCAAGAAACACACCAGTCTATTATAAGATGAGGTGGATAATGCGTCATGGTTTCTCTTCATAATTTGTAGTAGCTTAGTAATGATTGTAAGTAGTTTACCATGTGAGCAAGAGCTATTGTAATATGATACTCATAAATCTTAGTTCCTGTAACTCATTTTCTCACAGCAAGGTTCCTGGCCATATCTCCAATAATTTATTTGCTAAGAATCTTGCAAATGTAAGTGCAACAGAGGTGGCCAGAGACGTCCATCCTTCCAACACCCTTGATGACATAGAATCATCTGCTTCTGAAGGTGAGTGATGTTTCTATCTTCCAACCAAAAAAAGAGATGTTTCTAACTGGAAACAATATGTAGTGAAACTAATTCTTCTTGTTGCTTGCTAGAGCTCCCTGGCATTGAGGGTTTCCAGATTATTGGTGATGCCACACCCGGCGAAAAACTACTTGGATGTGGGTTCCCAGTGCGTGGGACTTCTCTTTGCATGTTTCAGGTGAAATTGCTTAACGCGAAGTTGGAATTTGTCAAAATGTCTGAAGTTTATAGAAATTTGTTTTTCTAGTCGGTGTCTCTCTCTAATATATACATACACAAAACGCATCAATGCTTTCACGTTCATGTCACAGTGGGTTCGTCATCTTGAGGATGGCACTAGGCAGTACATTGAAGGTAAGAAACACTAAATTTTACACTTCTGCTGCTAAAATGTTGCAATGTCAACATAACATGAGAATAATCTGATTCAGGTGCCACAAATCCAGAATATATTGTCACTGCTGATGATGTTGATAAGTTGATTGCGGTTGAGTGCATACCAATGGATGACCAAGGCCATCAGGTTAGCTAGCAAAATTTGTTCACTTGATCTACCCAAGTGTACTAAAAGATGCTGAATATTTTATTTATGCAATTCATTGAAGTCTGTAGTGCAACAATCTTTAGAAGGGCCTTTTCGTCTATGACTTTGAACTTAAACATGGTATCTAATTACCAAAGACCAAATGTTCACTCATAGACTTACTGAGATTGAAGTGTTTGGATGTGGCTGGTTTGATGTGCTTTTAGCATTTGTGTGGCCTTAATGTAGAATGATGCTATCAGACATCTATATATGAACCATGTTTGGAGGCTTTCACCACTAGCACATACCATTATATATTGCTGTGCCTTTACTTTCTAACACACAGTTATAGTTTCTGGAACTAAGATTCTTATAAGTGGCTTGCCAACATTGCTTTGGTTTTGTGGGAATTAACTTCTTCCTCTTATATCATGATATGAAATTTAACATCCACCTGATTTTTTCTATGCTCAATTTTTGTGTATTGCCATCCACATTCAGAGGTGTGCTTGCACTTTTTTCTATATTCATTCGGGAGTGTTCCCCAATTTTTTCCTAAATTTTGATCAACTACCAAAATCGGTAAATTGCATAACCTTCTGCTAATTATCTATCTTCTTGTCACCTTTCCTTTTACTTTTTCTTTGGCTGTTCATTAGGTATTGCACTCAGCATTCAGCTACACATCTTAGCGCGATACTTCTGTTCCTAGATCCCTCTCATCCGTGGTGTGAGTAGGACAGAATTTCAAGTACTTGGTGTGATTCCATATGAAACTCTCTCCCCTTCACATTTTAGAAGTTCATTTTACAGAAGCCTGAACTTGAACTCTTAATGAGTTTATCATGTATGATTTTCATTCCCTTAGATAGGGAAACTAAGAGTCGTTTATTCATAAATGGAGCCTTATTTGTCATATGAAGACAGCTGTTAGAAGGTTTTCCTGCGTGCTGTTGATTGTCGAGTTCAAGAATCCTTCCTTCACTTTAAGATCAAGAGTTTCCCTTTGTGCATTCTGGGATTTTACACAGTGGATTAAGGCTTTCCATTCTTCATTATGCATATGTGGTGTTGCTTCTTGCTTAGTAGCATGTTTTGTCTATCATTTTCTTTTTCCTTTATTTAGCCGCATTGGTTGATTCCATAGAGTCTTGCCTGTGTAGTGGTATGCTGTGTGTGTGGATAAGTGTTTATACACTTTCTCTAGTATAGGGTTGGAGAGGAGTAGGATTCACGAGGTATGGCATGTTCATGTAACTGTGCGTATGAAGTATTAACATTCTTTTGATCAAGAAAGCAGAATAGTGAAAAACAAAACAGTCAGTTTAGTTTGCATCTAATTTACAGCTATTAAAAGAAAGCATAAAAATCAAAATGAAAACAATCAATTGAGGTTCATCTAGTTTACAGCTGTATTGATTGCATTGACAGTTTATTTCAAATGCAACCGGTTTAGGCATTAAGAAAATCGATCAAATAAAAATCTCATAAATGATCATTTATATGCTCTAGGAATTGACTTTAATCTGCATGCTTACTTGTTTTGGATGGTAAAGCAATATAGTCTATCTTTTGGAAGGAGTTGAAGACTTGAAATATTTTACTGAAAATGTTTTCTGTTTAAGGAATAACTTTTCAAGGAAATTAGATAATGCTGACGTATTATCTTGATATATAAGCTGGATATTTGATATTATCCTCAGTAGGAATGCTGCATCTTAGTTTTGGAAACCTAAATCGGTACACTCAACAAAACTGTTACTATAATAATGTGCTTTTAACTTGGGGTACTTGATTGATGGGTTGGGATTGCAAATACACCTCAATATCCACCGCATGGCCCAATTCACAGTTCAATTTGGGAGTAGTGACGCTGGCAACACTGGTCTTTTATGTTTTGCCAATATTATTGTGAAGGATGAATCTTATTGTTTGCAACATCTTAACTTGTTTAATTGTTGCTAGAAACTCTCAAGTGCAAGATAAACGTGCTTTCAATTTTTCTAATTAGTGAGAATCTTGTCTGACGTACCATGTATTCCAATTTGCTTATTGTAATCAGGGGGAACTGGTGAGGCTTTTTGCAAATGATCAGAACAAAATAAGATGTGGTGAGTGTTTCTCAGAAGAATTAATTTTTCAATTGGATCTTAAAGATATTTAAAACATGCAATTATACATTTGGCAATGTCTATTCTTGATAGACGTGAGCTGGATCTTAATGATTTGTGTGTTCTCTTTTGGAGCATCAAGAAATTTTCCTAACAATAAAGTAGAACCACCTCCTTGCAAAAGAGCTTAAGAGATTTCCTTAGGTATCTTTGTCTTTCTTTTTCCCGATTATCTGTTTGTGGTATAACTTGTCTGCTCAATTTTCCTGGTATCTTTTGTGCATTAAGTTGTAGAGTGTGGATTACATGGGACACAAGTTAAATATGCTTTTGGGAGCCCAAGGCTTACATTGGTTGTCGGATGCTGAATTGTGTAAAATAGCAAAACCTGCTTATACATATTCTGATAGATTCATCGCTAAATATGGTTGAATTCTTGTGAAATGAAAGAATGCTTTCCTACTCTTCAATCTGTGTCAGTAGTCAATTTGTTGTTTATTTTCCACCAACTTCATGCAAACTCAACAAAAGCACAATTGAATGTAAAATTTTGTTTGAAGTCTTCAAATCTCATGGTATTTCACCTCTGAATGCTACTTCCTCTTCTTGACCTTCTACTGGCGTGATTGTAGATCCAGACATGCAACAGGAGATTGACACATATATCTCTAAAGGTGAAGCTAGATTCAGTGTTCTTCTGCTGGTACGCTTGTATTTTCCCTCATATTTGTATGTTACACCCATAATCTCTTACATGATTGTCAGGCTAGCTTACATGTCTTCCAAAAAATCCGGTGGCTGCTGTCTCCTTAAAATACGATTCGGCTTGCTAAAATTGTCGTTGGACGATAGTTTTTGAAATAATTTTGGAGGAAGTTTCAATTATTTTAGATATTTCTTCTGGGTTACCCGCATTTTCCTGGTACTTGTGCCTAATTTTTAGTCATTTACTTTGCTTTCTTGTTCCATGCATTATCGTTTGTTTTGCTTTCTCTCTTTTTTTTTTTTTAAAAAAATTCAATGAATCACCAGGCAACTTTAAAAATAATGAACAAAATCATATTGCTGATTCTTTATAAAATTATTCTTTTACTGGATTTAGAAGACATTTCCTATTCTAAGCCAGCCGTTGTGCTTGCCTGCCACCTGTTTATGTCTTTATTAGTTTGTGGCCTGCCTTGTTCCTGTTCCCATTTCTGGTGACATCATTCAGTATTTAGGTACTTAAACACCTCTTGGTCTTTTGTTTGTGATCATAGTATTCTTAGTGCATATGTTTATCAAATGTCAAGTCCCTTGATAAGACTAATTTTGAACAACCATATCATTTTAAGTTTTCCAAGATAATTTACTGATTTTGACCAACCATATCATTTTTATGTTTTCCGACAACGTAGTGCAGCAGTTTTTGTCCACAGTTTAATGTGTCCAACATTGCACTTCCACTGTCATGCAATAAACCTCATGTCATTATACAGACGGACTCTTCCGACAATTGGGAGCCAGCAACTCTAATTTTGCGAAGGTCAGGCTACCAAATTAAGAGTAATAACAAGGAAGCTGTGGTTATTGCAGAAAGATTTTCGAAGGACCAGTCGGTATGCCCTTAACTTTTCCTGTTGTAATTGCACATGCAAATCTCTTTTCTGAGTATATGTCAAAGTTTATCGTAACTAATTCCATAAAGGAGGTCTTGGAGAACTGTTTCAAGCTAGTAGACTTATTTGATATCTATATTTCATTGCATACACAATGTTGACATTTGAAAATGAGTTGTGTATTTCTATTGTGAGCAATACAGCTGATATTTAATACATATTTCCTAGATAAAGTCTCATAATTAGAGGGATTTGCGATGGTATCCCATGATTAGTGGGATAATGTAATTAAGCTATAATCTGCTAGGAAACTAAATGTTTACAGTCCACCACACTCCCCCTCAAGTTGGTGAATAGGCATTTTCCATTCCCAGCTTGGATACAATAGTCTGAAATGTAGAACTACTCAACCCTTTAGTTCGAATATCAACAAGTTGAGCATGTGTAGGTACACAAGGTGTACAAATCAGCCCACTCTAATTTTTCTTTGATGGAGTGCTTCTCAACTTCAATATGTTTTGCCCTATCATGTTGTATTGGGTTGTGAGCAATGCTGAGTGAAGATCTGTTGTGACAATACAGTCTCATTGGGCCATTCCAGTTTAACTTCAAATTTGTTAGTGTTATGAATCTGTTTCGCCAAGGATCGAGTCACACGGCGATAGTTGGAATGCTGTAGGGAGAAGTCAGGTTGGGGAAGTGTATCCTTTCCATTACCTCGCTTCTTAGATTTCCCTATTGTAAGTAGACTCGTTAAAGGGAGCCTTAGACCTTAAGTTCTCCTTAGAGAGAGAACTTATATCTCAATAGCAATTGCTAGGAATTCTGACTTGTCCCTTTTTATTTCATAGCATGTCCTTTAAATAGGACTTAGGCAAAACTAAACAAGGAAACAGCTTAAAGAGCATCCTATGCTAAATAGGAAAGTAAAGATAAGGAAATCGCAAATTAAAGATCCAAATCAGGAACAGTTTAAAGAGAATCCTATTCTAAATAGGAAACTAAGGATTAGGGAATAATAGGAATTGAAGGCCCTAAACTTCAGCTCCTATTTGTCTACTTTTTGAATTTGAAAAGATATTGATATCTTTTCATAACAGTTAGCATGAGTCATGGCAATTAGTGCCTATATCAAGGAATCAAGATGAAGGAAATCAAAGAACAAGTTAAGGAATCTCCTAGCATGATCCAAGGAATTAACTAAGGAGATATTACAATGGTTTGACATGATCTGTCAATTGACTGGATCCTTGTGATATCAATTTATTTTATTATGCAATTAGTATATAATTTATTTGCTTTTATATTTGTGATGTAAACTCTATATAAGAGAGTCCTTGTAACCAAATCACAATAACATCAATAATATCAGAGTTATTCTTCCATCCTTTCCCCCCGTTTCTTTTCCACATGGTAGCGGAGTAGAAGATCTTGCTCTGAGTTTTTATCAAATGCTTCCGCTGCCAGTGGGTGACATGATCCCGTAGTCACCCGTCGGGCTCTTTTTTGTTAAAAAAAAAAAGCACAAAAAAAAACCTCCCAATCAAAAAAAAAAAAAATCTAGACCATTCTCTTCAGGGGGAGAGATATTGAACAACAACCCACCACAAAAGCAGAAGTGAAACTTCAAAGGAAAACCAATAAAGGTTTTAGGCTAAATGAAAAAGGCTTGAGTCCTTTTAGTAAAGAGTGGTTGATTGGCTATGAAGGCCACAAACAGAAAATTTTGCAAGATATTGGGCAATGCAGGCGAAAACAAAAAATACCCAAAATAAAGCCTAATGCTCCGCTCCCATGTTGAGATTTGAAAGTGAGTTGTCTATTTCTGTTGTGAACAGTACAGTTGAATATACAATACATATTTCCTAATAAAAATCCCATAAGAGGAATTTGCGCTCATATGCCATGATGATTAGTGGGATAATGTAATAAGCTACAGATGGAAACTAAATATTTATAGTTTACCGCACACAATCATGACATTCTTGATATGATTTTTCTCTTTTAAAGTGTTCAAAGTGATAAATTAAGTTCTTCAAGGCTTTGCTGAGTTTAAGAACTAGAAAAATGTTTACTATTAGGTTTTCATGCCAGCTTTTGGATGTAGCTTTGCTTGTTCATGCTCGTGCGTGTATTATTGTACTTTTGAGACTGCTCACCCTGTGAATTGTCCGTGGTAATGGAAGTTTAGGCTTCTGATTATGAACCTTCCTATCCTGTTGACCCTGCAGATTAGAATTCCTTCTGGGCTTTCAACACAATTTGTTTTGACATCGTCTGATGGCTCATCTCATCCTCTCAGCACATATGATGTTAGGTAATTGTTTTATTTTTTTTTTTGAGAATGATGTTAGGTAATTGTTACTTCCTATGTAGTTTGTGCATTGAGTTCAATTTAATTTGTTGCCTTTTTTTTCAAGAACTATTTTCCTTATTTTTTTTTCTTATGATTGAGCATTATGAGGAGTTTAATACCAATAAGGGTGCTTATTTTCCTTCCTGATCTCCTTCAATTTAGAAGAACTAGATATTAGCCATACAACCACTTTCAATGACCAGCTGATAAAATGTGTGAAGATCTAGGGATTGCTGGATGATTCTACCATTTAGAATGGTGTAGTTGTGATAGATGCGCATGTTCTCTTTGTCTGAGGAGAGATATGGATAAGTAAAAGAAAACAGCAAGAGTTGGGTTTTCCTAATTTCATGATTACTCAAAACTGGGACTGTGCCTCATTGTAAACCTGAGGCGTGCACCAGGCTGTTCCATCTTTCTCTTGGAAAACGTACATAATATATTAATTTAATTTTTCAAGTGGAGTTCAATTTGTATCCCCTCTTATTCAATAACACCTTTTATTTTTTGAACATTTAATACCACCTTTTTGTGCTTCTAATTCGTGTGTCTATTTAAATATAAAACATTATAAACAATTGGAAAATCACAAAAATCACTTCCTATTTTACTTGTTGCTATTAAAAATTAACATATGATTCCTCCTTACAATTTCCACTATATTTCTACCGAGCTCAAGCGTTTCAATTATTTGATGCTATTTCTCACTCTCTGCCAAAAGTGGAAGTTTGAATGTTTCTTTAATGACTATAACCAACAGTGTAAAATCACATTGAAATTTTCATTGTTTTTTCTTCTTGACTTGATGCTTTTTAGCTAACACTATTTGAGTTCTTTTGCAGGATGCGAGATACTCTTGTCTTGACTATGAGAATGTTTCAAAACAAGGTAGTTTTTTTCTCATCGAATACTACATGAAATCTCGCCATTATTGCTTTCATTGCCTTTTATTGGAACGTCCCATTACCTGCACTTTTAGGCACAGCCATCAAGTACTGGAAAACACCAGAATCGCTTGTTTGGACCCGTTTCTAAATATGTTAGGGAGAGCACCGCAAAATTTTCGGTGCTAACAGTTAGCACTAGTGGAAATTTTGATACTGGTGCAGAAGATAAAGCTGAATGAATATTAGCTAATGTTTCTTTCGACGTTGCTGGATGATATTTATACACAATTCTGCACTTATGTTTTATTATGGATGGAGGCCCATAAAGCACTATTCCGAGCAATTGAAAGTCCCTATTCTATGGGAGGACTGGAATGGGCCCTAAAATTATGAGAATAATACAATTTTCAAGTCATCTCATGTTTAATTGAAGCATTGAAGCAAGGTATCAGAAATTAATTTCAGGCAATGCCTTCTATCCTTAACTGTTTACTTTTCATCTCATAGCAACTCATGATGAAATCGGCTTTAGCTAGCTGGGTATGCAGTTTTGGAAATGTCAGTTTGAAGAGGCTTTGATTTGGGGTACCTGATGTTTCTTGGATGTATTTTACCAATAACCTAGTCTCTGCCACAAGTTGATAAATTGCAAAAGCCGAAACACTTTCACTATTGGCCATGCCCTTTGATTTTTCTTGTAAGCAACTTTCCAATTGCTGGCCAAGTGGGTACATCCTAAGTCATAAGAGGAAAATATCTCCTTTGGATTCTCCTATCCAGGATGGTTGGGATTCATTCGTTTGCAGGATCTTGTTTTATTGATCAACATATTTTTATTTGTTTTGTAGGCATAGGTATGTATACTCACATTGTCATTGATAGATAGAGCATTAACAATCTCTCTCCACCTTGATGTAGAATACAGACAGAAATTACAAGAATAACAAAGAGGGCTGTACATGTCATGAGTAGCTCATTACATATTGAACGATCTCTTAAATTCTATACCAAAACTAATCGTGATATTAAGGCTTAAGCGTGTCAATAAAAAATAAATGTAGTTATATATGTTAGAAGTTATCTGCCTGCTTTCTATTTTGATGGGGCATTAGTACGTTTGCTTGTGCTGTCTGATCTATTTTGATTTTGAATTGATAGTTTCTTCTGATTTTTATATGTTTTTTTTTCTCTTATACTTGGCATGTTGCGTTTTTTTTTTCCCCCCTTGGATCAGGCATTGGATGACAAGAGAAAAGGTAGAGCATAGGTCCTAGGCGTCTTGAAGATTTCAGTGTATTGTTTATTCATATTCTTTGACTTAGAAGACAAAGAGGCTGAGCCTGCAGGAATGCCTCCGTGTACCCTAATGGAAGTGTAAGAAAAATAATCATTTATTTGAATCCTTGCAATAAGTTGTAATCCACCCTCCTCTCCTGGTGGAGGATCACAGGTATGTAAAATATAGCTACGATTTTGATGATCCCATATATTTTTATTTAGCGTAAAAATATTGGGTTTTTGGTACGGATGGTACCCATATTTTAGTGGTTGAGACAATCGTGTACCTACAACTTTTCCCGAGACAATCATGTACTTGGACTTTTAACGGGCAGGTCAGTCAGGGGTCTCGGCGGGGTATATGCTGATGTGGAGGCTGCCTAAAATTGGGCAGCTGCCCGTAACTCAAAACGACGTCGTTCCACCACGGTACGACGTAGTTTTCACATCCACGTGGCAGGTGTGGGTCCCATCCATTTCTTAATACCTGACCCAATTACCGACCCGGTTTTATTCTTAAGAGGTTCAACCGAACCCAAAGAATTTTTTTTCACTTTAATTCATTTATCCCTATTATTTTCAGAAATTGATCTTGCACTATACTCCTAATTAAGTATGCACTAATAAAACAAAAATAAAAATATTTTTAAAATTAAAAATTGCTTTTTAATCGATAAATTTATTTTTTTAATGGATAAATTTATTTTTTTAATGGATAAAAAATTGCTTTTTAATGGATAAATAAAAATTGCTTTGGAACCACTCCCACTCCCACCGCCGGCTGCCTCCTCTCCCCAAGTTCCGCCTGCCTCCTCTCCTCGCCGTGCTCCTTCTCCGGCCACAAGCCCAGTCCGCCGCTGGTCAGAAGATGCCGCGCCGCCCAGAAGGACCCCGACCGGTCACAAACCACGGGTTACGTCCTCCAGTAGCCGCGAGCAGAGCCACAACCTTCACTCATCGATTAACGTGGAGGAGCCCGTCACTGCTGCTCCTCGTCGACCGCCTCCCCAACCCCCCTCGTTCGACGGATCGGAATCGATACCCAATCCGGGTCTGGTACTGAACCAAAACAAAAAACAAAAGACCCACTAACTACTCTCTTCTTCAGTAACAGCAACGAGAGACAACCCATCTTTCTTCTCCACTGCCGGGTTCCCGCTGACTTCGGTCGCGAGCTCACCCCCGACCTGGAGTCTGTCCGGTTCTAGGTCCAAGACGAGGCCGTTCGTCACGGGGGGCCGAGACTCGTCGAGCTTGGGAGTTGGGGTGATGGAGTCGGGGATCGCATTGTCCGAGCGCGATGTGCAGAGGGCGGATAGAGGGCGGAGGCGGAGGAGAGGACTGGAGGAGGAGAAAGCGGAGGGAGGGGGAAGGGAGCGGTGGCGGGGCTTGGAAGGAGGGGGACGACGACAGTGGAGGAGGAAGGGACGGCGGTGGCGGAGATTGGGTGGGTGGCGGCGACGGCGCTGATGGGTGTGGCGGTGACGGTGCTGGTCTTGGTCTTTGGTTGTTGGTGGGGGAGAGGAGGGGGGAGGCGGCAGGTGGAGGGGGGTGACAGTGTTGGTCTTTTTCCATTTTCTTCTTTTTTTCTTTTTTAATGTAAAAGTTATCATTTTGTATTTATTATTTGTTACTGGTTTTAAACGTTTTTCCAAAATTAATAAACAATTTATATAAATAATTTATTTTGTTTTAATTTTTGCAAAAAATAAAGAAATTATTGAATGGACTAATGGATAATTATATTTTCTTTTTAATTTTGATTTGAGAGAGTTTTTCTATACTTTTTTAGAAAGAAAATTATAAAGTTTAAAATAGAAAAAGAAATAGAACAACAAAAGAAAAAAAAATATTGAAATTTTAGGTTTTAAATGAAACGGTTTTTGGGTAGGGTTGAACCTCTACTGGGTAGAACCGGGCAGGAAATCGGGTTAATGATTGGGACAATAGTGAGGCCCACGTTTTGCCATGTGGACGACAAAATGACGTCGTATTGTGGTGATACGGCGTCGTTTGAGCAATGGGCAGCTGCCCAATTTTGGGGCAGCATCCACGTCAGCACATGCCCCGCCCGAGACCCCTGACTGACCTGCCCGTTAAAAGTCCAGGTACATGATTGTCTCGGGAAAAGTTGTAGGTACACGATTGTCTCAACCACTAAAATATGGGTACCATCCGTACCAAAAACCCTAAAAATATTCATTAGGATCAAAAGGATTCGGCGAAACTTTCATCCGTGCATCACTGTTGTTGGTATTTTGCTGTTCGATTGGCACTAGACATTCTGCTCCGATAGGTCAAGTTTAACGCTCCAGTTTTTGCAGGATTTTTTTGATAGCGTATGGAGGAAATGTATTCAAACTTGGGGATAACCCCATTCGGAGTCTTTAGAACTTATTTTGAAATCCCATTTGAGTCCTATAACTTCTAAACAATCGATTCGAGTCCTATAACGTTCAGAAAGAGCGCCAATCGAGTCCCCGTCCATTTTTTCGTCAATTTTTTGCTGACCTGGCCGTTAAGTCAACAAGTGGAAAATGATTATAAATAAAAAAAAAGGAGAATACGAAATTTGAAATTTAAGATTAACAATTAATTAATAACAATTAGTATTTAAAACAAAATTAACTTGATAAAATAAAACTAACCTATTGATTAACGTACCAAAATTAAATCCACCCACGAAACACGTCCACTAATTAACTTAACAAAATAAAAACCAAGCAAAAAAACATATACCTCTTCTCCACTTCTTCTTCTTCGTCCGCCGCTTCCCCCCTCACCCTCCCTTCCCTCTTCTACCTCTTCTCCACCGTCCGCTCCGTCCACCACTCCTCCCGATTCTCCCCTCCCTCCCCCTACTTCTTCGCCCTCATCCTCCTCTCCTCCCTTTCCTCCTCCTACGCCCGCCTCCCTTTCCTCCTCGCCTCCTCCTCCTCCCACTCCCTTCTCGACCTATTCCTCTTCGCCAAGCGCCACATCCCCGCGTACCCAACTCCGTCATTCCTCTCCAACGCCACCATCGTCATCTCTTCCTCTTGCTTTGACTCTGTCTCACCGTCGTCGCTTGTGAACCGTGCTTACTCCCTTTCTTCTTGGTGGGTCGTGCCAGTGAGGAACTCGAGGTTGAATTCAATCGACGAGGACGAACGGTAGAGAGCCGAGGCGAACTCAAGAGCTATCGTCGTCGTCGCCTCTCTCCGGATAAGTGTCGCCGCCTACCTCTTTCTTTTCTTCCCCCTAGGGTTTTCCGATTCTCCCCTCTTTTTTTCTTTCTTTTCTGTGAATTGGAAGAGCTGCCGAATTGATAATTCTTTCTTTTCTGTGAAATGGAAGAATTGGGAATTGATTACGGTACTGGTGGTTTGTGTGTGGATCTGATGAGGTGGTGGTGGTTTGTGAAATGGAAGAGCTGCCGAATTGATCCACCATTTTGTTTCCTTGTTTTCTTTTCTTTTTTTTTTTGAAGAAAATTAAGGATTTATTGTTAAAGAAAAGTCAAAGATAACAGAACAATTGGACGGAAAACTGGACGGGGACTCGATAGGTGCTTTTTTAAACATTATAGGACTCGAATTGATTGTTTAGAAGTTATAGGACTCAAATGAACTTTCAAAATAAGGTATAGGACTCCGGATGGGGTTATCCCTCAAACTTGGATTCATATTTCGCTCTGAAAAGGTTGGAAGAAAATAATTAATTCAGTGGAATGGAGAAAATAACATACATATTGTGTGAATTATTTTTGCACGTTGATTTTTTTCTATTGTCCAATACTAGTTACAACCAGGCCAATTGTATTATGCTATCTTATGAATCTTCTTCCTCCTTCCTCCTCCCGTTGTTGTCGAGCCCTTCTTCTATCCCTCCCATCAATGCCCCTCCTCTTCCTTCCCCCTCCTCCATAGTACCCTGTCCTCTATTAATCTCGGATCCACCGAACCTTCACTTTTCATCTTGGAAAAGAGGGCAAATAAGAATTATTTTGTATTGGATCTGTGTATATTATGATGCTTCAATCCTGATTTGGATGGTACATTATAGCAGACGATGTTGTTCATAGGGAGAGTATTTTATGTTACTCAACCTAGTACGTCCATGGATATCGTATTGAGGCTCTTACTGAAGAAATGTGATGTCAAGGAAGAGTTGCTTGAGTTTTGGGGTATGATGTCTAAACTCATTGAAATAAGCTCCGTTGAACTTCTTGATCACTCAGTTTGGGGAGTTTGTCCCTACCGAGTCCTCTGATTCCTCCTCTGATCGGGAAGCTAATGATGATCAGACCACCGAGTAACCATTTAGATCTGATGCTCATTTAGGATTATAGATTCTGTTTTCTTATTGTTAGTTATGTTAGCTCTCTATGCTCTACTCCAGTATTGTCGGATTGGCTTTGGCATTACTGCCAAATCTTTTATTGCTATTGTTTTCGTACTTGTCTGGGACTCTATCTTCCTGCCTAGTTTGCTTTGGAACTCCTTGCAGGTATCTTGCTCCAATCCATTTGGGCACTACCTATGCCTTTTTTGTGATGCCAGTTGTTAACCGACTTATAATGCAACTACTAAGTAATACTTTGAGTCCTAGTAGGATTTGTAGTAGTTTAATCTTTCTAGTCCTAGTACTTGTATAAGTAGAGGTATATCCCTAGTGTATTATCATAAAAAAATCAATAGAAAATCGATTCACAAAAATCTTCATGGTAGCGGAGCTTTAGTGCCTAACTGTAGATAGAGCTTTACTCTCTCCCGCACTCGTTTTGTTTTCTCACCTCCTTCATAGTCCGAGAGAACGTCTTCAGTCGAGCAAGCCGCCAGTCGAGCCAGCCGTTGCAGTTTCGCTGCCTGTCTCCTCCGCACGCACCGCCACACGTCGCCGAAGCTGCGGCCTTTTCTCCCACGTTCCGTCTTCCAGCAGCGCATGCACCGCTCTGGCCACCATCTAACAGCGCGGGTTCACCAACAGCGTTGCCCAGTCGTTCCGACCAAAGCCAGGGGTTTTCTGGCTTGGTCAAATTTTTTCCGGCGAGTCTTCTCCGGCGTGGTGGACGTTTTTTGATTTCGGTTCTGCTCCGATTTGGCTTCCAGCCTTATCACCCACTTTTTTCCGACCTATAGCAGTATTATTTTCTTCTCCGTCCGACTTTCTGGCGAGTTATTGTTACTGTTCAAGGGTCAGATTTTACTTTTTTGCAGTATTTTTTTTCTTCTGCCTATTGCCTTTAATTTACATTGGAAGACGAGAAAGACAAACAAGCAGGTGCTATTAATTCCACTGGTGACATCAAGAACTCCGATCACCCCTTTATGCAAATTAGCTCAATTAAATTAGATGGATGCGATATCTATTTGGCATGGTCTAGGTCCAGTTTACTCTTTATCAAAGCTAAGAAATTGCAGGGATATTGTTAGCACCCAAATTTTGCCCGCCCGTTTTCATGTGTTGCGTCCGAACTCCGCCCCATTTTAGAGTCTGAAAATCCAAAAAATATTTCCTTAAGATTCGTGGGGACCATCTATCCACCAATCTATCATGCCAAAGACGTTTCGGGACTTCCAAGAATTTCCTTGGAATTTTCGGAGACTTGGTCAAATTTTCGTATTTTCGGCCCGGGAATGTCCCGATCAAACATAAAGAAATCCGAGCTCCAAACGCAGGCATTTGGGGCATAAAAATAGCCATCCAAGGTCACAGACGAAGCCAAACATGTCAAAGGAGGAAGTACGACAAGTTTCGGGTCAGAAAAGTACTCGGAGGAGGGGGCGGCCCAGCTAGGTCGGCCACACACATGAGGTCGGCCCAGCTAGGCCGGCCATATGCCAGGTTGGCCAAGCTAGGCCAGTCGTCCCTTCTCCCCTAGGTCCTCGTGCCATCTTTCAAGTCATGCCTTCTGATCTTCCAAAAATAACCAAAAATCGTGTATCCGTCAGAATTTCACGAAATTTTAGGAGGATATCCTAGACATCATGACGTATTTGTCACATTTTTCGGGGAATTTACTGAGGTCTCGGTAGGTCCCATTCGCAAAATTAACATCTTATGGCTTCAAGACGTGTATTCGAGCTCAGGCCATGTCTTCGGTCACAGGTCATCGCGCAGGACTTCAGGCCATGACCTAATTACACATATGCCACCCCTTGGAAACACTATAAATAGGGGGTCCCTTCCCTTCATTTTTCTCCACCCCAGGAGTCGCGCTCTTTAGTGCACGTCTTTGGACTTTTCTATCTGCCTCCCGTCCCGCTCTAAGTTGATAATAAAGGGTTTCATATTCACCCTCTTCTACCTCCCTTGTCCCCCTCTAAGTTGGAATTCGGATGCAAAGTCATCGTCTTCCTAAGAATCCTTTTGCGGGTTAGATCTCTCTCTCTCTCTCCGTATAAGGTTCGCTTTCGGGTTTCCATCGTAGTTACGATGCCAAAACCATTTTAACAAACATCGATGCTATACCATCGTAATGCTGGAATTATCTCTTGCGTTCTCGTCATTATAGGCCGTCGTAATGCTGGGTAGTTACCCGGTATTTTTGTCGTTCTATGCCGTCGTAATGCCGGGATTTCTCCGGATCATTCGTCGGCACCCCCTTTTGACCCAAAAAATACTGAAATAGTTTCGGTACTCTCTACTGTATGTATAGAAACCCATTTATTTTTAAGTACTTGTGTGTTTGTTTGTTTTTCATCTATTATAAGTATCGTGTTTGCACATTTGCATTATTTGTTTGCATATTTTTTTGATTATTTGTTTATGTGTTAATTTGCATGTTAAGTGGGGCCTCCAAGTCTAAAATGGGTATGTCTACTAGGACAGGCCCTAAACCAACTTCTATGCTCGATGCAAAATGTTTTAAACTTGGTTTTTTAAGATACTTTTCCTTCAATGATGATGATATCTTCAAACAAGATGCCTTCAATAAACGATGGTACCTTGAATAATGATATTGAGTGTCTCTCAAGAATGAGAAATGTTTTTAATGATTTCGAAAATGCCTTTTGCAAACCACTTGGGGATGAATATCATTATAAATGCAATCTTCTGTCAAATCCACCCATCTATATCCAAAATGAATTTTGATGCATAAAGAGCCAACCTTTCTCAAAATTACACCTCTTCGAATAAAAATCTCTAAAGTCTTCTTTTCTAAACACAAGATGCCTTTGCCAAAAACCCCTTTTTGAAAGAATATATGAAAAAATAGAAATGAATGTTTTGACAACCAGTCATCTTTTTTGTATCGATGTTTTGTGTCTGAATACAGCCAAGGAAAGCGGAACATCACCTCCTGTCAAGCATTTGTCTAGGTCTAGACACATTAAATGGTTTTATAACTAAAACATTGCATGTTTTCAAAGCTTGCTAATATTTATTCTTTGAAAATTGCATACAAGAGTTTTATGCACAAAATTCCATCCATTCATGGAAATGGCATAAGTTTGTATTAAAAACCACTTTTAATGCCCAAATATATTTTCTACAATGCATTTTTTTTGAGACACCTTCTTAGAAGAGTGATTGCATGCACTTAGTACAGTGCTTTGAGAAACTAAGCCCATCATTCTAGCACGAGGCACATAACTTCGTTTAAGTGAGGATCAGACCAATTCTAGAAGAAGACCTAGGTTAGCCTTTGGAATCCCCATTTAGATGAACTACGAGAGCTTTTAACCTATAACAGGGAGTACGCAGGCAGTCTTAAGTGGTTGAGGCGCAAGATGAAGTATATTAATTTAATACTTTGCATTTCATTTCACATGTTCATTTTCACACGCGCACTATATATATATTGTTTACTTTATTTGATCTGACTCTAAAACGTACACATTGGCTAACGGCATCCAATATCATCGGCAGTATCTTAGAGAAGATGGTGGTCTACGATAAACGAATCCCTTGGCCATCCACTTGGTTTCAAGATCTATGCTTTATCTGAAGTCATTGACGGATTTTTCTCAAGTTTTTCCTTAATCAAACTTCCTTATTAGTAGACTTACAAGAGAACACCAAGAACAGTTGTGAACACTCAAATTTAAGCAATGAATATTTTGTTAATTTGGACTTTTGATGTATTTTACTTGGTGATTAATGAGTTGATTTAATCATGGCCTAGAATATATTATAGGTATTTTAATATGGGTATTTTATTTGTATTTATTTGGGTATTTTATTTGTTTGGCCTTTCCTTTTGTTTTAACCCATTATTATTGAGATGATTTAATTTTTGGCTAAAAAATAAATTAAGAGTCTAGACCAATAAAATATAGACCCTCCAGCAATGGCAACCCATAGTCACAAATTACCTACAACCATTTTTAATTCTAATTTTTGGTAAAATTCAAAATTAAAAATATCTTTTTTCCTATTTTGTGTTTTTATGGTAAAAAGAGTAGAAAAGAGGCAAAATTTGTTGTGTAGTTGATATGTAGGAAAAGTTAGGGTATGAGCTACAAGTTAGGAGTGTTTCTTGGTCAGGGAACATTCTAGAAGACACGAAAAACAAGTAAAAGTCGGAATTAAAAGAGATTTTAGCTAAAAAAGGAAAAGAACAGGAACAGTATCTGGGCCCCCCATGACCGCCAGGCCTAGGCAGTCTTTGAAGGATGACCGCAAGCCCATGGCGGTCATGAGAAGAAGACCGCCGAGATATTATAGGTCTGATTTCATAGAATATGAGTATTTTATTTGTTTGGCCTTTCTATTTATTTTAACCCATTATTATTGAGATGATTTAATTTTGGGCTAAAAATAAATTAGAATCTAGACCAATAAGATATGGACCCTCCAGCAATGGCAGCCCATAATCACGCATTACCTGCAACCAATTTTAATTCTAATTTTTGTAGAAATTCAAAATTATTTTTTTTCTGTTTTGTGTTTTTATGGCAAAAAGAGTAGAAAGAGGCAAAATTTTTTGTGTAGTTGATAAATAGGAAAAGTTAGGGTATGAGCTACAAGTTAGGAGTGTTTCTGGGTCAGGGAACATTCTAGAGGGCGTAGAAAACAGGTAAAAGTTGGATTAAAGGAGTTTTGGGCTAAAAACGGAAAAGAACAGGAATAGTACTCGGTCCCAGGCGATAATGGCGACATGATCGGCAAGCCTAGGCGGTCATTGAAGGATGAGCGCCAGCCCATGGCGGTCATGGCGAGATGACTGCCGGGGCTGCGCGGTCATGCATTCCAGTTTTGGATTTTTTTCTTTTTTTTCCTCTTTTCTTGATCCTAGCTCGCAACCAACAGATGTAGGGATTCAATCTCGACCCTAGGATTAAAGTGACGACCACTGGCACTCTGATCACTATAAATAGACCTGCCCTACACACACAAACAAGAACATCTACATACACAATTCTCTACTTTTCTGTAAGCTTTGGTGCTTAGAGAAACCCTTCTCCTGCAAGCCTAGGAATCTTTTTACAAGCTGTTATTCTGGAGAAATTTTGTGGAGAGGAGCAGTAAGAAGGAATTAGCAAGAGGAGATTCAGGATTGAGCTTAGGAGTAGAAGAAGAGTTGGGTTAGAACACAACCCGAAGCAAGGAGCTAGAGGAGAGCTACAAGAGGCAAGTTTTTTGATTTCTTCTCTGATTTTTGTTGCTGATTTCATGATTACTCGCTGTTGTGATGATAATGTTGTGATTGTTATGTGATGCTATGTAAGAACTACGTGAGCTTTGAACCTGGTCACCAGGGTACGTAGGCCATTTCTAGTGGTGGAAACTCAAGCTCAATTATGTTTTATTTTCTATTTTGTTTGATTTTTGTTTATTATTGTTGCTGTGATTTGTTTCCACACCTGCACACTTGCGCCATGGCATACTTTTGTTCTCTAATTGCTCACAATTTCGCCCTAACACGGATGGGTGCCTAACACCTTCCCATCTGTGACGAACCCCCGAATACAACATCTCTGGTTCGTTATGACCTGTTGTCTTAAGAAGTTGATGATGCTAGAGAAAGTTTTTCTCCTGAATTTTTCCAAGCGATAAAATTCGGGTGGCGACTCTTTTGATATTTGATGATAAGATGGTGTAAGAGTAAGGTGAGGAGGCCAACTAATTTTTGGTCGAGTCCTCACAGTAGGTGACTTTGCTGGGGACATAGAGGGTTTAAGATGTTATGTGCAATTGTTGAATTATTGTGTGCCTTCTTGTTTGCCATATGTGTGCCTTGCATTCATGATGATTGTGTGAAGCTTCTACCTTAAGAGGGTAAAGGGATCCAAGTCCATTACATACCGTCCTACGGGATTAATGGCTTGAGTGAACCTATTTCTCACTGCTTTGCAATGATAGGGATTAATAGGCCCTCGACCTCACGCGACGTCCTATGTCACATGTGGGGTAGGCCAAATTATCCCTTAGCGGCAACCCTTTAGCCCCCAACCAACTGCATACTCTGAGCATCTCATGCATGATGAATCAATACGTAGTACGTGAATTTGTGTGAAATATGTTTTATGTATATATGTGGTGTTGTGTTTCTTCAAATGGATCCAAATTTCGTGCATGCATTAGTAGTGAGGAAGAAGAGAAGATCATCTCCATGGATTGAAAATAGAAGGAAGAAAAGGCACACGATTTGCAAGAAGTTTTTCCATCAATTAAAACCTTAAGACATCTTTTTTTTAAAAAAAAAATAAAATAAAATCCGGGTAGATCCCCTTTTACTTCACGAATTTGAAAATAGGACTGCATATTACATGACATGCCGCATGATTTTGAAAATAAAGTGCATTGAGTTGGGAATCAACTTCCATTCCATACCTCTTTGAAACCAGAACCTTTTTTTATACTAGCTCACCTTTTGAATCCATCCAACGAGATCTTGAATTCCACTTTCATCCCTGACAGTGAACCATGTGCAAAGACTGCGTCGATCAAGCTAGTAGTGTTGACAACAATGGTATGACCCTGAAAAGGACCCCGATGAAGAAGGATGAGCAGCCAAACTGGGAAGACCGTAATCTACATCAAGAGAAGGAGGTACAACTATTAGGTTCTGGGTACACAAATAGGGAGTTAACACGCAGCGGAATCAATTCCGAAACCGTCACAGGGTCCATGTGAAACGGGATAAATTGAATAGATGTGATTTAGTACCTGTTTTGGTCGAGATCTTTCACTCATCTGTTGAGCCGAATTAGTTTTAAACCAGACAAAAATCCAATTTCTCTAAGGTATCCACACGAACTGTCGATCACCAGGAACCGTCTCACGATCTCTGGTTTGAGCCCTTTCAATCACTCGTCTCACAGGGCTAGCTGTTTCTAAGAACGAGAGAACAACTAGGGTTTTCTATCTTATCAACGTGAAAATATGATGATGTAACAGACAATATATCGATATATATATATGTCGACAGAAAACCTTGGGTGTACTGGATTAACCCTAATCATATTTGGGTTGTAATTTTTGGGCTTAATAATAAGCTTAATGTGGGCTTATTATTAATAATTCGAAAGTAGGTCCAATAACTTATCCAAACTCTTTTGGACTCACGACTCAAAATAACAGTCCTAAGTGTGCGACCCTATAGGCTTTAATCACATTGGCAATAGTTATAAAATCACATATATAATTATAAACAATGAGCTGTGTCTAGCAACACATCATTGCTACCCAAGTGACAAGATCAATACCGATTTATCAGGCCTTATTATTGAGTCTTTGTCCCTTTGTCTTATAATATCAAGATGAAACACGAGACATGGAATATTTAATCTATGGTTTCTTGAATCCGAGTTAACTGTCCAAAACAAATACAACTGATATCCTATATCAATCAATTTGAGCACGACCATGCATTTTACAGTTCAACTCTATCAAGGGGCCCAACAGATATATTTCCCATTACATGGGCTAGACAAATTCCATCTTGATCAAACAAATCCCTCTACACATTATATCATGTTCCCAACAATAACTCTAATGTCTACCCAGCTACGAGTAACCAAGAGTAATATCAAAGCACATGACTCATGTGTTGGGAACCTCGATGATCTTAGGTCTAAGAACAACACTTATAAGAACCACAAATGACAACATGTAATGATCCATGTGGTGTTCTTATGTTGGGTCGGTCTAGTCCACAAGTTCCCTAACTTGTACCTGTATGCAGACCTCATATCTCATATGACTCTCAACATACGCTAGTCTTAATTTATTATTACAACCCATCCATAATAATGATCGACTAGGGACTTTTAAGAATATAAATATTCTTGAGTTATAAATATGTCCAAGCAATCTACTCAAATATAAATAAATAAACGAACACATTTATCAGAATAAAACCTTAATCAAATATCATGACTCAAAAAATAACATAATCATCCAATGATTGGTTTTTGGGCATTACACTAACAATCTCCCACTTGCACTAAAGCCAATCATCCATGTATCTAATACCAATGGATCTAGTATGACCATCATGCTTTTGTTGCGTGAGTGGCTTAGTCAACGGATCTGCAACATTATTCCCAAAAGAAACTCTACACATCCTCACAGCGCCTCTGTCAAAACTCTCTCTAATGAGATGATAGCGTCGAATTATATGTTTGGATCGTTGGTGATATCTGGGTTCTTGAGCTTGTGCGATTGTTCCATTGTTGTCACAATAGAGCACAATGGGACTAGAAATGCTCGAAACTACCCCAAGTTCAGTTGTGAACTTCTTAATCCAAGCAGCCTCTTTTGCTGCTTTAGAGGCAGCTATGCACTCAGCGTCAGTTGTAGAATCGGCTACTGTTTCTTGCTTTGAACTTTTTCGAGCACACAACACCACCGCCAATGCAAAACACATATCCTGACTGCGATCTAAAATCATCCCTGTTAGTTTGGAAGGTAGCGTCTGTGTAACCATTTACAGCAAGCTCATCAACGCTTCGATAAACGAGGAATGCATCCTTAGTTCTTCTCAAGTACTTTACGATGTTCTTTAAAGCTGTCCAGTGACTCTCATAGGGATCAGCTTGATACCTACTTGTGACACTTAATGCATATGAGACATCTGGTCGAGTACACAACATAGAATACATGATAGATCCTATTGCAGATGCATATGAGATCTTACTCATTCGTTCTCTCTCTCTAGATGTACAAGGACAATGATTCTCTGAGAGAGTTATGCCATGTGACATGGGCAAAAATCCTTTCTTGGAATCTTGCATGCCAAACCTTTTAAGTACTTTGTCAATATATGTACTCTGACTTAGGCCAAGAAGCCTTTTAGATCTATCCCTATAAATCTTTATACCTAACACGTAGGCAGCTTCATCTAAGTCCTTCATTGAGAAATTTTTCCCTAACCAAGTTTTTACGGACTGTATGTTAGTAATATGCACAAAAGCCAATCATGGATGTTTATTTATAGTCATGTACATACACTTTAAGGTTATTCCAATAAGTATCGTCTATGAGATAAACGCTTGCACATACGTATAACCCTAGTATATATATATATATTTGATATGTATATTCTTAAATGTCCCTAGTCGATTATTATTACGGATGGGTTATAATAATAAATTATGACTAGCGTATGTTGAGAATTTATATGTGATATGAATTCTACATACGGGTACAAGTTGGAGAACTTGTGGACTGGACCGACCCACATAAGAACCCTACATGGAACGTTATATGTATGTCATTAGTGGTTCTTGTAGATGTGATTGTCCTCCGACCTGAGATCGTCAAGGTATCCAACATATGAATCATGTACCTTGATATT
>JAKUCV010002688.1:317797-335475 GCA_028386065.3 Turnera subulata | reverse complement strand
TGTGACGATTCCGGGAAGGTCACGGTTCGTGTGGATACCGTAGAGGAGCAGGTCTTCTTCTTGCTCTAACTGATTCGTTCCAGCCTTCGTCTTGGTCTAGATGTTTCGTTCCAGCAGTTGGGTGAAAGACCTCAACCGAACAAGGTACGAAATTTTGTTATACGGTTTATATGCTTCACATGTGGTTCTTGGCTAAGTTTCCTTTGCTTTCGCTGCATTTTTTGCTTGTATATGATTGTCATATAGCCTAGGGAAACTTACACTGTAGTGATGGAACATCATTCCCAATGAGTAGAATGTCATCCACATATAGTAGTAAGAAAATAATAGTACTCCCACTAACCTTCTTGTAAACACATGGCTCATCTTCATTCTTGATGAAACCAAACTGTTTGATTACTTCATCAAACCGAAGATTTCAACTTTGAGAAGCTTGCTTCAGTCCATAAATGGATTTCTGCAATTTGCATACTTTGCCAACATTTTCTGGAGTGACAAAACCTTCAGGTTGTGTCATATAGACATCCTCTAAGAGATTTCCATTAAGGAAAGTAGTTTTGACATCCTTCTGCCAGATTTCATAATCATGGTATGCAGCTATGGCCAAAAGGATTCGAATGGATTTAACCATGGCAACTGGTGAAAAAGTTTCATCATAGTCAACACCATGAACTCGTTTGAAACCTTTTGCGACCAATTGCCTTTTAAAGGTAACTACATTACCATCCATGTCAGTCTTCTTCTTATAGATCCCTTTGCACCCAATGGGTTTAACCCCTTCAGGTGGATCAACCAAGGTCCAAACCTTGTTTTCAGACATGGATTCTATCTCTGAATTCATGGCTTCAAGCCATTTCTCAGAGTTTGGGCCCGTAATAGCCTGTTGATATGAAGTGCGCTCATTTTCATCCATGAGCATCACGTCCCTAGTATAAGTCAAAAGAAATCAATATCTCTCAGGCCCACACCGAGTCCTATCAGACCTACGTGGTCCATCTGCTACAAGTACAGTATTTTCACCCACAATAACTTGTGGCTCCTGTTCTTGTTCCATCTCAGCCTCTGTAACGTCTTGTTGTTCTCGAACTTCTTCGAGTTCTACTTTTCTCCCACTGATCCCTTTAGAAATAAATTCACTTTCGGGTTTAGGGTTTAGCAGTACGAGCAACAAACACTTTTTGCTCCATGGGATTATAGAAATATTATCCTTTAGTTTCTTTAGGATATCCAACAAAAATACACTTATCAGATTTAGGGTCGAGTTTGTCTGATGCTTGTCATCTCACGTAAGCCTCACAACCCCAAATTTCATGAAAGACAAACTAGGACATTTCCCAGTCCACATCTCATATAGTGTCTTTTCAACCGATTTAGATGGAACATGGTTAAGTGAAAAATCAACTGTCATTAAAGCATGCCCCCAAAAAGAAGATGGAAGGTCAGCTTGACTTATCATGGAACAAACCATGTGTAACAAGGTTCGATTTCTCCTTTCAGATATACCGTTCCATTGAGGTGTGCCAGGTAGAGTAAGTTGTGATACTGTACCACATTCCTTCAGATGATCAAGAAATTCTAGGTCTAAGTATTCGCCTCCTCGATCAGATCGAAGCATTTTAATACTCTTGCCGAGTTGATTCTATACTTCATTCTTGAATTCCTTGAACCTTTCAAAGGATTATGCCTTGTGCTTCATAAGATACACATAGCCATATCTATATAGTCATCAATAAACGTAATGAAGTACTAGAATCCACCTCTAGCCTGTGTAGACATAGGCCCACATACATCAGAATGTATAAGTCCTAATAAGTCTGAAGCCCTTTCACCTTTATCAGTAAAAGGAGTCTTTGTCATCTTGCCCAATAAACATGACTCGCATGTCTCATAAGATTCAAAATCAAATGAGTCTAAGAATCCATCCTTATGGAGTTTAGATATACGAGTCTTGTTTATATGACCCAAGCGACAATGCCAGGGATAAGTCGTATTAGAATCATTCAATTTGACCCTTTTGGTGTTAATGTTATAGATCAGGTTTTCAAGATCTAGAATATACAAACCATTGCTCAAATGTGTAGCACCATAATAAACATCATTCAAATAAATAGAAAGACAATTGTTCTTTATTATAAATGAAAAACCCTTCTTGTCCAAACAAGAAACAGAAATCAAATTCCTACTTATTGCAGGCACATAATAACAATTGTCCAATTCCAAAATCAAACCAATAGGTAAAGATAAACGATAAGTCCCTACGGCTAATGCAGCAACTCTTGCTCCATTCCCCACGCGCAGGTCCACTTCACCTTTTGCTAACCTTCTACTCTTTGTCAGATCCTGCACAATTACACAAATGTGAGATCCGCATCCAGTATCTAATACCCATGACGCAGAGATAGAAATATTAACTTTTATAACAAAAATACCTGAAGTGGAAGTCTTACTTCCCTTTTGCTTCTTCACCTCCTCAAGGTAAATTGGGCAATTATGCTTCCAATGACCAGGTTTCTTGCAGTGGAAGCACTGTCCTTCCTTATCGATACCACCTAGAACTCTCTCCTGAGATGAGGGATTTAACAGAGCCCCTCACTACAATCTTTTTCTTTCTCTTCAATTTTGATGATAGCCTTCTCGCCTTTGCCTTCTCTATAATCGATATCAACCTATTTGCCAAATCGCTGAGTGATTTGATTTCCCTTCACGCTGCGCCCCTAAAATAGCCCTCCCATTAGGCCCCTCAGATATACCCCGGGTTTGCTCCCCTCCAGACTTTCCAGGACTACTCTCAATTGACCCATTAGGAGAACAATGGGCTTGCTTCTCCCTAGGTCCATTCTTTGGAGTCACAAAAGACCCACTACCACCCAGGACTTCCTCAACTACCCGAGTATGATGCGGTGTGCTATTAATAGCCCTCACACTTGATGCTTTGCACCCACTTCCCAACAACCCACACACTTTGGCTTCCACCCACACCTGACCCTTCGTCGCCTTTCTACCACAAGGAACAGCTGTTAATGCCTTTTTCCGTTTTTCAAGATTATTGATGGTCTCAAGGATTCCAAATGGATCCTTTGATACCGATTCCTCATCTTCCACCGATGCTTTTCCCCGCCGTTTCTTTAATGCTGCCACCTCGTCTTCCTCCCTTAAGGAACAAGGGACCATGCTGATGTTGAATCCATCACCAACCTCATCACGATCCTTCTGATGATGGTGCAAAATATTTGATGAGTTAGGGGGACCTGATTGTGCTTCACAAACAGACACATCAAATAGTCTATCCCCAATACAAACTTTGAAGTTTTTGAAAATTGGGGACTTATAAGACATGAGAATTTGAATTTTAGCCACTTCAAGATCATCACTATTGTTCAAAGTATTCAGCAACTTGAGGAACTTGCCAAATCTGACAGCCAATAAACTGAAAAATTCTTCACACCATGCATGAGGAGGAACCCCATAAACATTTAGCCAGCAGGTTCTCCTAGATGCACCATCGCCATCCTCCCATGCCTTTAGCTTCTCAAAACAATCATTATTCCATTGCTGCACTGACTTAACACAAGCCAACAGCTCATCACGAGACGCAAAAACTAGAAGAGCTTGGTTTCCTCCCATTTGACGCTTACAGAAGATCCAAACATCCTAGCCAGATGTTCGCTAACCAAGCTAAACTCCATCCCTTCGTTAATGACCCCAAAAGCACAGTTCTTCATACGGTCCAAGCATTCATTGTTAGGATTGAAAACAACGGATGCTCCCTTCTTCTCCAGACTCTTATCCTCTTTCATCATAATCCCCTCTTCCTCATCCATTTCAACTGCCTGCTTGAAGGAGAAATTATGCCTTACCCGAGAACCACCTCCTCGAAACTTGTTCCTTCCTTCCACTCCTTTCTCGCCAGAGCCACCATACTCTTTATACCATCTTGCTCTCGCGATATTTGCTTGAATCACGTGACCCCCTCCAAACCCACTATTTATCTTTGCCACCAAATCACCAATCTTTCCAGAATTTTCAAACCTAACAAAACCATATCTCACTCCATTCCACCTAGGTTTTCCTGGTTTAAAGATATCAACCACATTCCTTAATTTAGACATCTCCTTATATAAATCCAGTGAATCCCACTGAACTGGAAAATTCTCCACATATACAGTGATCGCTCTGTAATTATCCACCATACTTTGAAAATAAGACCTGGACCACCTTGAGAAATAGAGTGGTTTCCCTCTAGCTTGCTCCCCACCATGTTGTCTTCTTTCTCCAAAGAAGCGATCACTGGTTCTACCAGGCCATAAACTACTTCGTTGTGTATCACGTTGATACTCCCATTGTGCGCCGCCGTTCTGAATCGCCATTCTCCTAACAAGGCCGAAAAAACCTAGTTTACGTTGCCGCGCGTGAGGCGCGTACAATTTTAGCTTCAAAAGTTTGAAGAATAAAAAACAATTAACTAAATTTGGCATAGGTCTTTTATCATTTGAGTTATTATTGTTATTTGGATCATAAATAATTATTGGGCTTTAGTTATTTAGTTGGGTTTATTTTTGTTGAGTTTTAATTAGTCCAATATGATGTTGGATTAAAAAGTCAAAACCTAGTCCATTAGGGTTATATATGGCTGACTTTGGGTAGATTAGGGGAAGCCAAATTCGATTTGAATTAGGACTAAGGGCTGCCGATTTGGAGCTCTATAAATAGGCTCTTCGGGTTTTATTTTTACACACACATGACTATTACTATTTGATAACAAATCTTGAGGTTTTCTTACCTTGGTTTTCTTTGCAAGTTAGAATTGACTTCTCTCTTGTTTATTTCAGGGATTTTGTGTACTTATCAAGTGATTTAATTGCTTGTGTTGTTATCCAGACTTCTAGTGATTATTACTCTATTGTTGCTTAGCAACTTTGTTTTATTTTGAGGTGATAGAGGTGATTGCTGAAATCCTAATTGGTTGATTTGATTTTAGTTCTTGGTGGCTTGGATTGATTACGAGGTGCTATCTAGCTTTGTTCTGGCAGTGTTGCCGTATCATATTGGTAGAGGAGCCTAGGTATCAATTTCAACTACGTATCCCTTTTACTTTTCTGCAGTTTCTTTTTTGTTTTTTTGTGAATTTGTGCGTTTTCGATATTATATATATATATATATATATAAGAAAGGGGTGTTGGTTGCGATTGTTGCTGGTTTAGTCGATTCGGAGGAATTGGATTTTTTTGAATTGATTGTGTGAGGATTGTTGAATTCGACTTGGCATCAATTATTAAAAAAAAAAAAGGATAATCGAGTTGTTGTTTGAGGAATTCGGCAAACATTGTGAGGATTGGAGAAATTGTTATATATATAAGAAAGGGGTGTTGGTTGCTATTGTTGCTGGTTTAGTCGATTCGGAGGAATTGGACTTTTTTGCATTGATTGTGTGAGGATTGTTGAATTCGACTTGGCATCCATTATTAAAAAAAAAGGAGAATTGAATTGTTGTTTGAGGAATTCAGCAAACATTGTGAGGATTGGAGAAATTGTTGCTTGATTGGGATACTTTCCGCAGGTTGTTAGGGTATCTAGTTGGATGATTTCTTTGATACTGCTTGTTTGTTGTGTTTTCTTTTCAGCTATTCTAATTGAGCAATCTTTGGCTCATATTGTTCAATTACTGCAATATTCATCACATACAATTTTCTTGTCCTTTGTGTGTGACTATCTTTCTTTCTTGGAGTTAACTTGCCTCTAGAAATTGAATTATCTATTTCTTGCTAGGAATTCTTTGACTCTTTCTTGAAGTGTTGCAGGTTGTTTATTATTTGATTAAGTGATACTGACCCCAAAGAATAAACACAATGAGATTTCAAGAGAGTAAAAAAGGCGAGTGTATCATCAATTGCCACGAGAGACAAACACACGAGATATACGTCAGGAACTTTTTCTACTCACAAGTTTCTTGTAGGTATTACGTCATGGTTGAAACTGGAGGTAGTACTGATAATGAGAGGCCTACTACTATGTAGCAGGATCTTCTCCAAAGATTTGATACTCAATTCCAAGAGATAAATGACAAGATATAAAGGAGGACACAAGAGTTGAGTATAAGGATGGATCGACAATAGCAGTCCATCCAAGAGGTTTCTATAGCTAGGGCGGCGCCAAGAGAGGAGGCTTGAGTAGTCAATCAACCTCCACGCAATCAGAAAGTTAGGGAGGAACCTCAAGAAGTTGTTGTTGATGCTGAGGATGTTTTTTGCCTCGCAGTAGTTGGAAGAGGACGACAATTGTTTCCACCACCTAGGAGTGTAGGAGAAAATCAACCACCGCCTAGAAGAGGTCAACTATTTGATGAAGATGAAGATGATAATCGAAGAGACCAATGGCATGGTAGAAATGGAAGGTATGAAAGAGATGATTGAAGAGATCGAGGGGATAGAGATACCGGGAGAATCAAGTTAAAGATTGCCTCTTTCCAAGGGAAAGATGATCCTGAAGTTTGTCTTGAGTGGGAGAAAAGAGTGGAAATGATCTTTGATTGTCACAATTACACTGAGGCAAAGAAGGTAGAATTTAGCTGTGGTTGAATTTATTGATTATGCTTTGATTTGGTGGGACAAGCTTGTGCTTGACAGGATGCACAATGGGGAGGATCCCGTTGATTCTTGGCTTGACATGAAGAGGAACTTGAGGAAGAGGTTTGTTCCCCGATCATACTATAGGGAGTTGCATCTCAATGTCCAAACAAGAGGGTTATAATTGCTAAAGGAGGAGAAATTTATTATGAAGATGAGGAGGAATAGGATGTCGACCCTGCTTTGAGGGAATGCGAGATTTGGAGGACAATCCAGAGTATGTGGTTGACGATGAAGAAGAAACAACCGCATCCCAGAAACAATTATGTAAAACATAAATAAATATGAAATGACCAAAACGCCCTTCAGTCTAGGGATGCCAAAACTCTGTATAAAACATCAATCTCAAATCCTAAATAACAATATCCAACACAAATAAACATTCGGACATAAAATATCCAAAGTGAAATCAGGCTCAACCTGCCTAAATAACCATCGGCGAATCAACCTGAACAATAATGACCAAATCCAAAGTAAACCAAAACAACATCCCGAAAGTAGTTATGCAGCGAAAAATAACTAACAAGTCAATGATAAGTGTAAATATATGTAGAGTTAAACTATGGTTCTGCCCAGGGAGGAAACACGGCTACCTGTTGAGAAGGAAAGTCCGGAACTCGATGTAAAAGGAAACTATCAGCAAGCTACTACGGATCTGTAAAACCACGGTGGCGATTTATATGAGTCGCCTACTCAATGTACAATATAAGACAAATATACAGGTAAACGAAGACAGGCTCGTAGGGTGAGTAAGTCCACGAGCACAAGTATACACCCACACGATCAACACGTGTCAAATACCAAACATACAAGAGTTATGTGAATTATTTGATTATATTCTTTCTTCTTCTTATTATTAAGGGCCCTCTACTGTGTGCGTCTGGCGTGGTAGTGACTAATCAGTCCAGGGCTCAACCCAAAATACTATCTCATCGAAAGGGGTAAGATTCGAAATAAAACTAACCACTGAAATTTCCTCAGGTGGCCGATGGCTCTCTGATGGGTGCACTCAGTACATACTAATATCACGTATAAAATAACTAAGGGGTACACCCAACTTCCCCATGGCGGTGCCTTTCTGAGGGATGCTCTCAGTACTAAACTAACCAGGGGGCGCATCCATCTAATCTCCAAGGAACCGTCTCTAAAACTCTCAATTTTTATCCATCACAAATCCCGAGGGGTACCCACTCTCCCACTCGGTGCTACCGGTCAACAGCCCCACAGTAGAATATTTGTTATCCAGGTACATTATGATACCAATTATGAAGTTTGTTTAAGTACTCCATAGAGTTACAAACAGGTTCAGAGCCTAAGACTCACAATATACATGATATAGCAGATCAACACATATCACAGTATGGTAGTAACAGCTCATAGTGTTTAACATGGCAATACAGCTCATAGATACTGTACATAGCATTTCAGCACATAAGCAACAGGTACACAACACAGTCAAAAGCATGCAGTATACTCAGCAGGTAGTACTATCTAACTATACCAACAAGTATTCGCATACAAGTATATAAGTCTTATAGAGTCACCTCAGTTATGATGGCGCTTTGCCTGTCCACCACTAGTCCCTGCCGCTCCTGAGTTATGTCTCGTGCCTATATACATAGACACCATATCTCCCAAAGATGTTCAACTATAAATACAACATGCATGCTTGTGGAATGCAACTAATCGTTAAACCTGGCCCATTCTAACATGCTATGAAGGTAGTTCAGGAACGAGTCCAAAGGTACACTCTCACTCACAATTTTCGTCTCCAACGTGTCATGGGCCTAAAGTTCATTGGCTTAAAGCCCAACTAACTCCAAAATCATAGTCCAACTTAAAGTTCTCATGATCGTTGGGCGTAAAGCCCACATCCCCAAACCACCATTTAACCCATAAATGTCCTTGGGCCTTAAAGCCCATTTATTAATTTGATCCAACCATATCATAAGGTCATAACGCTTCGTATATGGGCCTGGGCCCGGTTGTCCTAAAATCCGCCCTAAGGTTATTACCCGAGCCCAAGGTTAACCGTCCTAAGAATACTACGTACGTCGGAAATATTCCGGCCACGTGCCACTCACTCCGCGCTCACGGTTTCCACTAAACCCGATACATCGACTTGTTTAATTAAGTACATGCAATGAATGAAAAGCAAAAATAAAACACATCGGGGTAATACCGTTAAATGCCGGAAAAGAATCCGTCCCACTGACACAGCAATCTCGAGACGCCGAAAAAACCCGAACTCGCCGAAATCCGGCCACAGCCTCGCCGGAAAATTTCTCAACAGCCCCAAACAATCTCCAAAGAACTACCAAGCCCGGAATTCCAAACACCAACGTTCAATTCATCAATTACATCAACTATAGCGCTTCAAACTCATCTGAAAAGTGGAACGAGTGAATCGAAGCCTTACCAGAAAGTAGATCCGTGCATGACTAGCAGCGAATCCAACTCCAGTGCCTCGTTTAGACGGTTCCCTACCAAACCCGAGGCCTGTACCAAGTCCTGCAACCCGATCCAAGCAGCTCTACTGGGACAACAACAACCCGAGCACCATAATAACGCCATCGCCATAGAAACAAGAACACCGACGAACACCAACCACAATAACTGCACAGCAACCGTGCACAACCCAGTCGCCAAACCACACAACCCAAACACCGATAAATCGAAACCAAACCCGATTAAACTCAATCGACCAAAAAGCAAGAACAGGAGAAGAGAAGAGGAGACGAAGGCGGAGGCTTACCAGAACACGACGGCGGCAACGACTCAGCCTCGTCGAGCCTCAAGTTCTCCGCGCACAGGTTCGAGCTTAGCCTCGAACTCCTTGCTCCTAACTCCCCTGTCTCACGGCGGCAGGCGTCGGGGAAGCAGGGAAGACGAAGGTTCACGAAGAGACGGTGGTGGCGTGTAGCGGCGGTCGATCCAAAGCAAGAGAGAGAACAATTTGAGAAGAGTCGAGAGAGACAGAAGGGGCGAGCGACAGAAAAGAGAAGAGAAGAAGAAAGAAAAGAAAGGAAAAAGAAAAGAAAAGAAAGGGAATGGGAAACGGTTTGGCCGGCCTAGCCGAATGACCTGTCATTCCGCTTAGGCGCGGTCAACCCCCCCTGCCCATTCAACACGCTCATACCCCCTTTTTTTTCTTTGTAGCCAAAACGACGTAGTTTTGACCCAAGTCGACACCTATCACTCAAAAACATTGCTAAACCTGAATTAACCAAACGAGCCCCTAATTTAAGAGTGAAACCATCATAAAAGAGATAACTCCAAGAAAAAGGAAACAATCTCTTGTCCAAAAACTCGGAAATTTCTCGAGGGTAAAATTGGAATTAAAATTTCATAAATTATAATAAGAAAAATCGCGGCGTTACAGTTCTACCCCACTTATGAAAATTTCGTCCTCCAAATTACATGCTAGGAATCAAAACAGATGTGGATACTGCTCCCTCATATGGGACTCCACCTCCCATGTAGCCTCGTTCAGAGAATGACGGCTTCATCGAACTTGAACCATAGGGATAGTACGACTCCTCAACTGCCGTACTTCACGAGCTAAGATCTCAACCGGCTGCTCAATATAAGTCAAATCATCAGCAACCTCCAACTCCATAGGTGATACCACATGACTCGGATCAGACCGATAACGCCGCAACATCGAGACGTGGAATACATTGTGTATGCGAGATAGCTCCTCCGGTAAAGCCAATCTATAAGCCAGCGGACCAATCCGCTCTACGATCTCATAAGGACCGATATAACAATGGCTCGACTTGCCCTTCCTCCCAAACCGGATAACACCTCTCTAGGGAGCAACACGGAGGAAAACCTTGTCTCCTACACTATACTGCTTCTCCCGATGATGCTTATCAACATAACTCTTCTGTCGGTCCTGAGCAGCTCTCATGCACTGCTTGACTACCTCAATCTGATCTACAGTCTATTGGACAAGATCTGGACCAATCACCTGTCTCAGACCCCCCTCATCCCAACAGATTGGACTATGACACTTTCGCCCATACATGGCCTCATAAGGTGCCATGCCAATACTGGAGTGATACCTGTTGTTGTAAGCAAACTCAAGCAATGGTAACGTCTCATCCCAAGAGCCACTAAAGTTGAGCACACAAGCTCTAAGCATATCCTCCAAAGTCTGAATAGTCCTCTCTGACTGTCCATCGGTCTACAGACTGAAATTCAGCTTAGTACCCAAAGCTGACTGCAAACTCTTCCAAAAATGGGATGTGAACCTCGGACATACAACCTTGCCAGCTTATCCATTGTATCTGTCTGTTGGATAGGATGGAAATGAGCTGACTTGGTCAACGTATCGGCAATAACCCAGATAGCATCATGTCGACTCCGGGTCCTCGGAAACCCGATCACAAAATCCATAGTGATGTGCTCCCACCTCCACTACGGAATCGTCAAAGATCTCATCTTGCCGGCAGGAGCCTAATGATCGGCTTTTACCTGCTGACAAGTCATGAAACGAGCCACAAACTCCGCAACATCCTTCTTCATCCCATGCCACCAACAGTGACTCTTCAGGTTCAGGTATATCTTTGTACTACCTGGATGCATGGCATAAGGCACGTTGTATGCTTCATCCATAATCCACCTCCTCAAGTCATCCACATCCGGAACACAAAGTCGATCACCCGTCATGAAAGCACCATCCTCCCGGATATAAAAACTAGAACTCTCTCCACCGAGAGCTTTATCCTGCAACTCTGCTAGATGAGGATCCCCGAACTGTAACTCTATAATCTTATCCCGCAAGGTCGGTCGGATGCTAAAACTGGCAAACAAGGCCCCAGTATCATCAACCTCCAACTGTTCATCCATAGACCTCAACTCCAACAGAGATGGTAAGTCAAAGGAAACTGGCTCCTCATCTGCAGAAAAAACTCTCTTCCGGCTCAAAGCATCAGCAACCACAATAGCTTTTCTCGGGTGATACTCGGTTGTACAATCATAATCCTTCAGAAGCTCGATCCAATGCCTAGACCTCATATTGAGCTCCTTTTGGGTCATGATGTACTTCAAGTACTTGTGATCCGTGAAAATTCGACACTTCTCACCGAACAGATGGTGTCTCCAGATCTTCAAAGTAAAGACCACAATAGCTAACACCAGATCATGGGTCAGATAATTCTTCTACTGAGTCCTTAACTGTCTAGAAGTATAGGCAATCACCCGACCCTCCTATATGAACACACAACCCAAACCCAAACAAGAAGCATCAGTAAACATCGTGTACTCCTTACCGGGTCTAGGTACTGTCAACAATGGTGCAGAAGTCAAATGACTCTCAGCTCCTCAAAACTCTGCTGGCAACTATCATCCAACATATAAGAGCAATCCTTCCTCAACAACTTAGTCATGGGACCCGCTATCAAGGAAAAATTCTCAATGAACCTGCGATAGTAACCAGCGAGCCCGAGGAAACTCCGCACCTCAGATGCATTCTTTGGTGGTTCCCACTCCATAACTGCCTTAACCTTGGTCGGGTCCACCTTAATACCTTCTTCCGACACTATATGTCCGAGGAAAGCAACCTCATCCAACCAAAACCCGCACTTGCTGAGTTTGGCATAAAGTTGTTTCTCCCGCAGCCTCTGCAACACCAGTCTCAAATGCTCCTCATGCTCCCCCTTACTCCGCGAGTAAACCAGAATATCATCTATAAAAATGACCACAAACCGGTCTAGAAACTCATGGAACACCCCATGCATCACACACATGAAAACTGCAGGAGCATTTATCAACCCGAAAGGAACCACAACAAACTCATAGTGACCATACCGGGTGCGAAAAGCAGTCTTCGGTATGTCCTATTTTGCAATCCTGAACTGATGGTACTCGGATCGCAAATCAATCTTCGAGAACAAGAATGCACCCAGCAACTGATCGAACAAGTCATCGATCCTTGGCAACGGATACTTGTTCTTCACAGTCACCTTATTTAACTGCCTGTAATACACACATTCGTATACTTCCATCCTTCCTCTTACAAACAAGACTAGGACACCCCAAGGTGAAGTGCTCGGTCTAATGAAACCCTTTTCTAGCAACTCTTCCAACTGCTTCTTCAACTCTTGAAGTTAAGTTGGAGCCATCCTGTAAGGTGGAATAGAGAAAGGGACAACTCCCGGTACCAAGTCCACCGTATACTCAACCTCACACTCTGGAGGTAAACTTGGTAACTTGTCAGGGAAAACATCTAGAAACTTCCTCACTATCAGGATATCCTCCAAACCGGACACTAGTACCGTAGAGTCCACCACATGGGCAAGGAACGCATCACATCCTTCCCGAATCACCCTGAAAGCCTGCATAGATGAAATGCAACAAGCAGAAAGAGCTCTTTGCTCCCTATCAAACACCAATCTACGCCCTAACAGCAAAGACAAGGCCACTTCTTTGGCTCAGCAATCTACCACTGCTTGGTGTCTGGACAACCAATCCATACCCAAAATCACATCAAACTCACCCAAATCCATCACACTAAGAACAGTAGGAAAACACTCACCATCATACTCAACAGACACATTCCTACATACCCGATCCACACTAACTACACTACCGGCAGGTAACCGAACTCTCAAAGGGTCTACCTAGGTCATCATCATCACAATCATATCTAGTGATGTATGAACGTGAAGTAAAAGAATGTGTAGAGCCCGAATCAACCAAAGCATGTTTAGGATGACCAAAAACCATAAATATACCTACAATGACCTCTGGAGCTTCAGTAGCCTCCTCCCTAGTGATGGCATAGACCTAAGGTGTAGCTGCCTGCGTCGCTCCACCTCTGCCCCCAGATCCATTACCACGACCACGACCTCTATAACCATTTCCCCTGCCTGAGCCCGAAGCTACAGAACTCTGAACCGTGTATTGAGATCCACCACCAGTCCTCTTTGGACAACTGAGCTTAATATGCCCAGACTGCCCACAACCCAAACACTTAAGTTGTGGCCACTCTGAAACACCCTATGTACGGGACACATCCTGATGCGACTGGCCACCCGAAGATCTACCTAATCTGCCTCGATAGCCACCTCCCAGTTCTTCTTAAACCCATGAGAAAAAGAACCCTGCTCACCCGAATCTCCTCCAGTAAAAGCTGTATACTGCCTCTTCGGCTGACTCCCACTGTCTAGGAAAGAAGAATCCCATTTATTTTGTCCAGCCGCTCGAGCCTGCTGTGCTACCAATTGGATCCTCTCCTTGTCCACTGCAACCTTATAAACTACATCCCAGGTCATGTGCCTCCCACTAGCCGCAGCTGCCCCTAAGGTGTAGCGTAGGGCACTCACAAACCGTCTGCACTTGGTCTCCTTATTTGGCACAAACTCCCCGGCATAGGAGAGAAGAATCTTGAACCGAATCTGAAAGGCAGTCACCGACTCATGCTCTCCTTGCTTAATGTCAAGGAGCTGTCTCTTCGGATCCTCCAGGTAGCTAATCAAAAGAAACTCCTTATAGATTCTCTCCAGGAAAACCTCCTACGGCATCTCCACGGGTAACGGCATACCCATAACTAGCTCCTTCCACCATGTGAGAGCATACCTAGTGAACATGTGGGCCACATACTTTGCCTGAGAAGGTGGCTGACAAGTGAACTTTTCCATTACATTCTCCGTCTGCCTGAACCAATCATCAGCTAGCTTCTCCTCCTTGTTCTGGCCTGAGAACTCACCAATCCCCGACTTACTGATGTGCTTGTAGCCACTCTCCAAACTACCTACCGTGGGATCTGCAGCAGGTACTGCCTGAACCGGCTGTGCCTCCTGCTGATGCTGGTAAAATTGCTGGAACGGCTGCCACTACAGAAAAGCCTGATACTGTTGTAGCATCACCGGGTCCATACCAGAAGGTACTGCATTCTGTAGCCCAGCTCCCGCAGCACCAACCCCTGCTGCATTCACGTTCCCTTGTCCAATAGGAACCTGCCCTCCTGCTGTATCGTCCTCCATCGCATTATAGTTCCCTAGTCCAACAGGAATCTACATCATCGACACGTTGTCAAAAACATGACAAGGGTCGTGCCCCCAGCATTTTGTTGCACTTGTTGATCCCTATCGACGCCTATCTGAATGCAACTTGTCAAAACATAGATTAAAAACGACACAAAACTTGAACAGGCTTATGCACATCAATCATAACAAGACACTTGTTTGAAAACCCAAAAGACCTAAAGCCTGCTCCGCAAGCTGAAACGACCGCTGATAATCTCCTGCAAGTATACAGGGTGTTGTAGTACCAAGGTCGTCTCACAAGGATCTTTGCTAAGTACTATTAACAATGTGACACGCGATTATCTAGAAAATAAATCCTCGAAGAGGAGTCGATTGAGTGGAGCAAATAAGTAAACAGCAAAGAATGGTAAAAAAAACGAGATGACAATAAAAAAAAAACACCTACGATTTCGGGGAATCCCTTGCCACAATTTTCATGCAATTAAGTGCAACACAACCAAGCCGTGTTCTATCACTACATGACCTGCCTGTGTAAATCTGATATTAAATCGCAAAAATACTCTTCTTTGAAAGAACCAGTAAACTCAACTAGATCAATAACCTACTTCCGTAAGCTGTAAAACCCCTTTCTAACTTATCTTCACTATCCATTCTGCTAGTGTTGAAATAAATTAAGAGCTTTAAGTTTTTACCTTTAAGTCTCCAATAGAAAGCACACCCCTCTCGAGGTTGGTTCCTAAAGCCCGGTCTAAGGTTTTCTATAGGAAACTGACGCTGTCACTTAACAATTTCCTATTATGAATTTAAGCTAATTGTTGATCAGGCAACTAACTTAATTAAGCATCAAAGACCAGATCAAAGAAGAATTAATTTAAGGAAATAATATTTGAATTAGGTTTGCATGAAAATAATGACAAGATCATCCCCTAATCCTAGATTAGAAAATTAGCTAGACATAATTGAAGAAGAAACAATTATAAGAAAATAATACATCATTTAAATTCAAGAGGGAAATAAATTACAAAAATTAATAACCAACCTTCAATCAAGTGATGAAGACTTCCCAAAATAATTGCCAACTTCAAGCTAGAAAGCTAAGGGTTTTTGATACAAGGAATGAAAGGGAAAAAACAAAATAAATCCTAAGCTTAATGCGTGTAAGTGACGACCTGATGGTCCCCCCTTGGCTTGTAATGCTTTTCCTTTTATAGTGCAAGGATGGAATCACTTTGTGGCTGTGAGTAGTTTGCAAAGATTACTAAAATTAATTGACAATCAAATCTCCAGCTTGCATTCGGTGAAAGTGACGCAAGAAATGGTCAATTTGACCAACTCCTCATGAAATGCTTGGCTAGGAAAATGACGTGTGCAGGGGCCCAAATCCAAAACCACAAGTTGCAAATCTAATCTTCTCCTAGAAAATTCCTTGACAAAATCTCGATAAATATTTTGCAACCAACTTGAGATGCAATCCTGAGTTAGTCCCTAATTTGCCGATTTAATCCAAAGAAGCCCAGAAATTCTTCATTTCCTGCACAAAGGTCCTCGGGCACTAGGATGAAAAATTAATTAAAATATGCACACATCAACCGCATCCCAGAAACAATTATGTAAAACATAAATAATTATGAAAAGACCAAAATGCCCTTAAGTCTAGGGATGCCAAAACTCTGTATAAAACATCAATCTCAAATCCCAAATAACAATATCCAACAAAAATAAACATCGGGATGTAAAATATCCAAAGTGAAATCAGGCTCAACAGGCCTAAATAACCACCGGCAAATCAATCAGAACAATAATGACCAAATCCAAAGTAAACCAAAACAACATCCTGAATGTAGTTATGCAGCTATGGGTCCAAAGTAAACCAAAACAACATCCCAAAAATAACTAACAAGTCAAAGACAAGTGTAAACATATGCAGACTCAAACTATAGATCCGCCCAGGGAGGAAACACGGCTACCTACTGAGAAGGAAAGTCCGGAACTCGATGTAGAAGGAAACTATCAGCAAGCTACTACGGATCTATAAAACCACGGTGGCGATTTATATGAGTCGCCTACACAATGTACAATATAAGACAAATATACAAGCAAACAAAGATAGGCTCGTAGGGTGAGTAAGTCCACGAGCACAAGTATACACACACACGATCAACACGTGTCAAATACCACACACACAAGAGTTATGTGAATTATTTGATCATATTCTTTCTTATTATTATTATTATTAAGGGCTCTCTACTCTGTGGGCCGGGCACGGTAGCGACTGATCAGTCCAGGGCTCAACCCAAAATACTATCTCACCGGAAGGGGTAAGATCTGAAATAAAATAACCACTAAAATTTCCTCAGGTGGCCGACGGCTCTCTGAGGGGTGCGCTCAGTACATACCAATATCAGGTATAAAATAACCAAGGGGTACACCCACCTTCCCCATGGCGGCGCCTCTCTAAGGGATGCTCTCAGTACTAAACTAACCAAGGGGTGCATCCATCTAATCCTCAAGGTACCCACTTTCCCACTCGGTACTACCGGTCAATAGCCCCACAGTACAATGTTTGTTATCCAGGTTGAAACACCCGTGTCCCAATTTTATAATAAAATACTCAAACAAAGGAAATGACCAAAATACCCCTGATACCCGGGACACGAAAATCAATACCAAAAACAATATCCAAAAATCCTCAATAAAAAGAGATGTCAAAACAACATAGTCAAACCGGCTTAGCAAGCCTCAAATCGAACCCGGCATCCTGCCGATACATCACCAATACTAAATTCCGGCAAACCGCCGATAAAATAATCCAACATCAAAAGTGACATCTCAATATAAATCCAATGCAGCGGAAGAAATAACTGGAATAGAAATATGAGAAGCAAACAGTATGCATGCCGACACTATGGATCCAACCGGGAGAACAAGCACGGCTACCTGCTGGGATGTCCACGTCCGTACTCCGGGAAAAGAAGAGAGTGACTGCACGCTATCTAAAGTCTGAAAAACAACGTTGGCGATTATGTGAGTCGCCTACTCAGTGAGCAATATATATCTAATT